>JASDQU010710717.1:15758-27733 GCA_032191745.1 Picea mariana
AACGAATGACAAGGTTTGAAAAATGGTTGGATGGGATTCAAAATAGGGTTACGGGGATACTCAGGAGAGGTGATTGTCTGACGGCCAAATTTTATGTATCGAAACTTTTGACTGCAATACGTGTAAAACGAAAGAGAGTATGATGGGGAAGTTTAGTGGCCGCTTTGTATATTTGAGGAATTCTGGGAAAGTGGCTAAGTATGGAATAAGGAAACGGTGGGTTGGACTCATTTTGATAATCGAGGATTGAACATTTCATGGATGGACCAACCCGACGACGCGCAAATGACATTCCATGATGTTTGAAATAAAGACTCGGAAGGGATAATACAACCATGCAGAAATTTTGGTTTTATGTGTATTAATGGGAGATCTCCTCAAATCCTGGTTTAACATTAACGCTTTCTAAGTGCATACTTAGAAATAACAACATATATATAATTACCAATTTGTAATTGCAAAGGTTGTGGGCATAGGAAATAGTTATTAGGAAATGGATATTTCTTGAACTCATCAACTCGAAAAATCATCAAAGAAATATGAAGAAATGGCCAAATATGGAAATTAGATGGATGGGGTTAAAAATGGGGTGACCATAGTTCCACAGGAGACATTTGGACCCAAAGGTCAAATTGTATGTGACAAATTTTTTCAGTGAAAAATGTATACCACCGAAGAGGGCATGATAGGTATACTATTATACGGAAGACGATGTGATGTGAGTCCGGTTGTAAATTTGTATATCACGGAAGTCAAGGTATTGTTTGCAAGTCATAGAACAATAGAAGTGCAATCTAGAGCCCGCCTACCCAAGAATCCATGATCGGAGAAGTGACTAGACATGGAATGGGGAAGGAGGTGGTCGGAGTCGCGATATAAAAGAAAAAGCACAAATGTGAACCCGCAAGTCTTCCAACCCGCACAACTAGACATTTTCGGAAAAACAACTAAGTGAAGAGAAAGATAAAGTACATGGAAAAGAGAAATGGGAACATTGTTTAGTATAGAAGACGGATGTTGATCTTTTCTGCATGTTTCTGGAGAAGTTATATACTGGTTTCGTATACTTGGAAAGAAGTGCGAAAGTGGCAGGTACAAAAAACAATGACTACAAAATGGAAGTTGCCTGAATAGGCCAACCTGATGATGCACAGAAGAGATTGTGAGAAATGGCCATGGAAAGCAGATGGGCGGGCTTCAAAATAGGCTGACAAGGGTTCCCGAGGAGACATGAGGCCCCGATGGTCAAATTGTATTGATCAGAACTTTTGAGTGCATACTATATAAGACATAAAAGGGATTGATGTAGGCATCTGGAAGACAATTTGTATATCGCAGAAGTCGGGGGGCTATTTGAAGGTACAGGAACAATGGAAATGCACTCCACTTATTCGGGAATCCGCAATTGTAGGAATCAAAAATTTTGTGTGCAAATTGTGTATCATAGAACATGGTATGATGTGGGAGTGCATAAGTAAATTTGTATATCGCGGAGGTCTGGGTGATGTTTGCAGGCAACAAAATAATGGAAGTGCAATATAGAGGTCACTTTCTAGGGAATCTGTGATCTGAGATGTGCCTACGCATCGAATGACTGGTGGTTTCTCTGAGTCACGATATAACAACACGAGCGCAAATGTGAACTCATTATTCGGCCAACACGTGCATTGAGACATTTTCGGAAAAACGACTAAGTAACAAGAAAGAGAGTAGAGGGAAAAAAGAAACATGGATTTGGTCAAGTATAGAAGAGGAAAAAGGAGGTCCAATATATTCAAATCTGCAATAGATATTCCATTTCCTGGAAAGATCTTTTCTGCATGTTGATGGAGAAGGTGTATACATATTGCATGTACTTGGAAATAAATCTGAAGGTAGCAGGCACGGGAAAGAGAAACTAGAAATTTGAAATTTCTTGAACTTGCGAACTCGACGATCAGCGAAAGAGATGTCAAGAAATGGTCAAGTATGGAAAGCAGTCGGATGGGCCTCAAAATAGGGTGATAGGTTCCCAAATAGACATAAGGACCCGACTGTCAAATTGTATATATCAGAACATTTGAGTGCAAACTCTGTAACATGGAAGAGGGGATGATGTGGGAGTCCAGAAGTAAATATGGATATCGCAAAAGTCGGAGTGTTGTTTGCAGGTCATGGAACAATTGAAAGAGAAATTTAGAGAATGTGGAAGCACTTGGTCAAAACACGTGAATTCGCCAATCCAGACAACAAGACATTTTCGAAAAAAATGACTAAATAACCAGAAACAGAAACTACAGGGGATAAAAGAGTGGAAAAATAGAAAGGCAGAGGGAAATTTTCGAAAGAGGGAATTGGTTTCAAACAAGCCCCATTGTTGCAAAACCATTAGTTTTTAGTAATTACCAGTAAATGATTTCTTGAAGATTAGATACATTCTTCCACGACTGTAACATATTAAATTAAGTATTAAACTTTTTGCATTATGGGTTGTTATCATTAAATATTAATAATTGCATTGCTAGAAAAAAGAATAACGATCTTCCTGCAACATTGTGATTTGGTATTGCTATGTTCTATCTGCATCACGAATGGAATTGACCGTTGGTTTGAAAACGGTCTGAAATTCAGTTTTTTGTTTCCATAAAATCCTAATGGATCGATACAGTGCATTGCCATATAATTGTTAAATTCTCCATTTTAGAACAAATTATGAAAGTGAATAAAATATTGAAGAACTACGAGATTGTCGAACCATGCCAATGAGAAGAGGTGTTAAATCCAGAAAAGAAGCAACAAACAAGATTGCCATGGAAATTTTTTTAATAGTAAATCCATTAAAACAAAACAATACTGAGCACTGTATATCTATGCTTAGAAATTGGACCAAGTTCTTTGGTCCAAAACACTGAACATATTTTCCATAGACATAGGCACATGATCTGCAGCATGCAGGAGCCATCGATATTCTATTCACCATGCATAGAAAACTGATTACCATGATTTTTTTTCCAGGAAATCCTTGCAGCCTTCTCCTCGGTGGATCACTGTCCAGTGCCCTGATCTCAATATTTTGTAGAAGACCTGTGCTAACAAAGAAACTGGAAAGTGGGTCCGCAGTGGAGTAAATCCTTGGCTTGAAGCAGATGAAAAAAAACCATGTGGTAAAATTCATAGTTCTCACAAGCTTTTCGTGAGGAAGAAGACGAAAAACGTTGCAGGGAAAGCATAATAGCTCGAAACTAAAAGTTAGGACACACCAAGAAACCAACTCCTCAGATTTGAAAACTTCAGGGGAAAAGGTTGCACGTGCAATTCCAGAGGCCCAAATTAGTCCATTATGGGCAGAAGGAGATGACTAGTAGGAATATGCCTTACACCAGGGGGAGTTCTGGTCCTCATTCCCTAAGATGTTAATTGCATATCCAGAGAATAGGGCAGTGGTCCTGCAATTGAATAGTATTTTGGCTTGAAATATATATCTGGGAGCATCAACAAATCATTTCCTTACAGTGAAAGACTTATGCCCAGAACATACTAATCTGGACCTATGGAATTCCTACTTTCAGGCTGGAGATAGGATATTGCATTCAACCTCGATTTTTTTTCTGTAACCCATTCTTTTGGTGTTGTAAGGGCTACCATCACCGAGTTGGGAAGTGTCACCCGTTATAGTTGATTTCAATTTGGGCATAGTAGTGGGACTAGTCTCTGCATTTCCATCATCCATTGGCGTACCATCGTCCATCAAATCATCTTCTTTCTGCTCAAAATCCATCGCATCAACATCTGCGCTAGGTATCAATGTAAGTCAGAATTTTTTTTGAGCAGGCAAGGTTGCATTGGAATTGTTTGTCTTGAAATGTATCTCTCGGTGCACCAAGGGACCATCTCCTTTTTTTCTCCTGGGTGGAGGGATATGAGTGGTAAGAATATGCCCTAGAATAATGGTACCTCTAGCCATAATGTCCGAGGGTGTTTACTATATCTGGACATAACTGTTGTGAAATTGCTGCCATAAGTTAACAAGAATTTATGTTTGAAATGGAAATTGAGGAGGGATAATATAACCGTCTACAAATCTTGGTTTAATGCGTATAAATGGAAGATGTCCTCGAGACTTTTATTGATCAATGACAATCTCCAGGGTTCATGCATAATGAGTTGTTATGATTAAAGCTTACTAATTGAATATTTACAAAAAAGTGTGAAGGTGGCAGTGACGATGGAGAACGATTAAGAGTTAGATATTTCATAAAGGCGCCAACCAGCCCACGCATGAAAGATTGCATCATGTTTGAAATGAATGCTTGGAAAGGATAACATTCTTCTCCACAAGTATTGGTTTAATTCGTATTAATGACGAATATTCTCCAGCCTTCCGGACATTAATGACAATCTTAATGGTTCTTGCGGGATGAACTACTAGCATTAAATATTTAATTGGATATCTAGAAAGTACGAAGGTAGAAGGGATGGTGAAGAGTGAGAAAGCATTGCACATTTCGTCATCCCGTCAATCCGTGAAATAGATTTCAATAAATACCTAAGTATGGAAAGCGGTTGGGTGGGCTTCAAAAAAAGGGCCACAAGATATACCCAAGAGACGTGAGGGGTTGATGGTCAAATTGCACGTCACAGTGACATATTTCGGCCATAAATTTGTATATCAAGGAATTTTGGGTGCTCTTTGTACGTAGCGGAATAGTGAAAGTGCAATGTTGAGCAAGCCTGGCGAGGAACCGATGATGGTAATAGTGGCCAATTATGCAATGGACAAGCAGTTGGTTGGACTTGTGATATAAAAGCATTAGACATAATCAGAATAGGAAATATTGACGGGCTTGAAAATAAGCCCACAAGATTTACCCAGGAGACATGAGGGGCCGATGGTCAAATTGTGTCTACCCCAACTGTTGCGAGGGTCAATTTGTATATTGCAGAACTTCAGGTGTTGTATGTAAAAGCAAGAGACATTCGAAAAAAGGACACATTCGGAAAAATGACCAAGTAAACAGAAATTGAATGAAAAAGAGATAAAGGGGAATTTTTTTGCTAATTTGTAGATCGCGGAAGTCTGGGTGTTGTTTGTAGGTGACAGAAAAATGGAAGCACAATGTTGAACCAATCTATATCGGAACCCGCAATTCAAAAAGTTTGTTCAATATGAAATGGGGAAGCGGTCAGTCAGGCTGGTGATATAAAAGTAACGGGGGAAATCTAAATACGTGAACCACCAACTCCCATAGCTAGACATTTTCTAAAAAATTAGTAAGTAACCAGAAAGGGAAAGCAGAGGGAAAAAAGAAAGGGGATGGAAATTTTCGTAAGTGGGAGTTGGTATAAGAAAGGCCCATTGATGGGAATTGGTATAAGAAAGAGAGGCATGGTTATGGTTTCCAGGATCCACAAGATATACCTAGGAGACGTAAGGGGCCGATGGTCAAATTGCAGGTCACAATGACAGATTTCAACCATCAATTTGTATATCATGGAATTTCGGGTGCTCTTTGCATGTAGCAGAACAGTGGAAGCACAAGGTTGAGAAAGCCTGGCTAGGCACCGACGATGGTAATAGTGGTCAAGTATTAAATGGACAAGAATATGGTCAGACTCGTGATATACAATCATTAGACATAGTCGGAACATGAAATATTGGCAGGCTTGAAAAGAGGCCCACAAGATTTACTCAGGAGACGTGAGGGGTCAATGGTCAAATTGTATCTACTCCAAATGTTAAATGCAAACTGTGTAACATGCAATAGGATACAATGACGTATTTCGAAGGTCAATTTGTATATCGTGGAACTTTGAGTGTTGTATATAAAAGGAGGAGACATTTAGAAAAGGGACATTCAGAAAAAGGACCAAGTAAACATAAATTGAAAACAAAAGAGATAAAGGGGAATTTGTTAGCTAATTTGTAGATCACGGATGTCTGGGTGATGTTTGTAGGCGGCGAAAGAATGGAAATGCAATGTTTAACCCCTCTATATGGGAACATACGATTCAAAAAGTTTGTTCAATATGTAATGGGGAAGCGGTCAGTCAGCCTGGTGATATAAAAGTAACAGGGGAAATCTAAAGACGTGAATTTGCCAACTCCCGCAGCTAGACATTTTTCGAAAAATGAGTAAGTAACTAGAAAGGGAAAGCAAAGGGAAAAAAGAAAGGAGATGTCAATTTTTGGGAGAGAGAATTGGTATAAGAAAGGCCCATTGATGGAAATTTGTATAAGAAAGCGAGGCATGGTTATAGTTTCAAGGATCTGTTTGTATAAGAGAAGCGTAAAAAAGATACAAGAAAATCAATTTTGGGATGTTTAAGTAAAGTTATTGTACTGTTAGCTTAACCGCAAGTAGAACAATGATGAATTTGAATGTTAATGTCCTCTCGTTGATATGATAGTTCCATTGGAGTTTTCACAATGTATATTCTTTTATTTCAAATTATTCCAGGAGATGAATTTTTCTAAGTTCACCGATCAAGGAAAAGTTCTAAAAACGAGATAAAGGGGAATTTGTTTGCTAATTTGTAGATCATGGAAGTCAGGGTGTTGTTTGCAGGTGACGGAACAATGTAAACGCAATGTTGAACCCGCCTGTCCGGGAACCCGCGAGAAAAAATGTGTGTTCAATATGAAACAGGGAAATGATTGGTCGAGCTGGTGATATAAAAGTAAGTGGAAATATGAAGACGTGAATCTGCCAACTCCCGCACCTGGAAATGCAATGCAGAGGGAAAAAATAAAAGGGGATGGCAATTTTTGGAAGCGGGAATTGGTGTAAGAAAGTGCATTGATGGTCTTAAAAGTAACTATGAAGTTCAATAAACATGTGAATAGGTTCTTGAATCAAGGAATATATACAACAAGCCAGGCTTATAGTTTCCAGGATCTATCTGTATAAGAAAAGCGTCCAAAAGCCACAATAAAATCAATTTTGGGATGTATAAGTAAAGTTATTGTACTGCCAGCTTCATCACAAGTATACCAACAACGAATTTGAATTTTAATGTCATCTCGTTGATATGATACTTTCATTGGACTTTGCAAAGTATATATTCTTTTATTTCAAATTCCACGAGATTAATTTGGTTGACTTCATCAACCAAGGAAAAGTGCTAAAAACAAGATAATGGGGAATTTGTGTACTAATTTGTAGATCGCAGAAGTTCGAGTGCTATTTGTAGGTGGTGGAACAATGGAAATGCAATGTTGAACCTGCCTATTCGGCAACCTGCGATCCAAAAATTTTGTTCAATATGAAACTGGGAAGCGACCGGTTGGACTGGTGATATAAAAGCAAGTGAAAATATGAACACGTTAATCTGCCAAAATCATTAGACATAGTCAGAACATGAAATATTGGCAGGCTTGAAAAGAGGCCCAGAAGATTTACTCATGAGACATGAGGGCTCGACGGTCAAATTGTATCTACTCCAACTGTTAAATGCAAACTGTGTAACATGCAACAAGAGACAATGACGTATTTCAAAGGTCAATTTGTATATTGTGGAACTTCGAGTGCTGTATATAAAAGCAAGAGACATTTGGAAAAGGGACATTCAGACATAGGACCAAGTAAACATAAATTGAAAACAAAAGAGATGAAGGGGAATTTGTTAGCTAATTTGTAGATCGTGGATGTCTGGGTGATGTTTATAGGCGGCGAAAGAATGGAAATGCAATGTTGAACCCCTCTATCTGGGAACCTATGATTCAAAAGGTTTGTTCAATATGTAACAGGGAAGCGGTCGGTCAGCCTGGTGATATAAAAGTAACAGGGGAAATCTGAAGACGTGAATCTACCAACTCTCGCAGCTAGACATTTTTCTGAAAAATGAGTAAGTAACCAGAAAGGGAAATCAAAGGGAAAAAAGAAATGGGATGTCAATTTTCGGGAGCGAGAATTGGTATAAGAAAGGCCCATTGATGGAAATTGGTATAAGAAAGCGAGTCATGGTTATATTTTCAAGGATCTGTTTGTATAAGAGAAGTGTCGAAAAGATATAAGAAAATCAATTTTGGGATGTTTAAGTAAAGTTATTGTACTGTTAGCTTAACTGCAAGTAGAACAATGATGAATTTGAATTTTAATGTCCTCTCATTGATATGACAGTTCCATTGGACTTCGCACAATGTATATTCTTTTATTTCAAATTATTGCAGGAGATGAATTTTTCTAAGTTCATCGATCAAGGAAAAGTGCTAAAAACGAGATAAAGGAGAATTTTTTTGCTAATTTGTAGATCGCGAAAGTCAAGGTGTTGTTTGCAGGTGGCGGAACAATGTAAACGCAATGTTGAACCCGCCTATCCAGGAACCCGTGAGAAAAAACGTTTGTTCAATATGAAACAGGGAAACGACTGGTCGGGCTGGTGATATAAAAGTAAGTGGAAATATGAAGACGTGAATCTGCCAACTCCCGCACCTAGAAATGCAATGCAGAGGGAAAAAAGAAAAGGGGATGGCAATTTTTGGAAGCAGGAATTGGTGTTAGAAAGCGCATTGATGGTCTTATAAGTAACTATGAAGTGAAATAAACATGTGAATAGGTTCTTCAATCAAGGAATATATACAATGAGCCATGCTTATAGTTTCCAGGATCTGTATGTATAAGAATAGCGTCCAAAAGCTACAAGAAAATCAATTTTGGGATGTATAAGTAAAGTTATTGTACTGCCAGCTTCATCACAAGTACAACAATGATAAATTTTAATTTTAATGTCATCTCGTTGATATGATACTTTCATTGGACTTTGCAAATTATATATTCTTTTATTTCAAATTCCACGAGATTAATTTTGTTGACTTCATCGACCAAGGAAATGTGCTAAAAACAAGATAATGAAGAATTTGTGTACTAATTTGTAGATCGCAGAAGTTCGAGTGCTATTTGAAGGTGGCGAAACAATGGAAATGCAATGTTGAACCCACCTATTCGGCAACCTGGGATCCAAAAAGTTTGTTCAATATGAAACGGGGAAGTGACCGGTTGGACTAGTGATATAAAAGCAAGTGAAAATATGAACACATGAATCTGCCAACTTCTGCACCCATACAATTTCCCAATAATGAATAAGTAACCAAAAAGGGAAAGTAGGGGGTGAAAAAGAAAGGGGATGGCAATTTTCAGAAGTTGAAATTGGTGTAACAAAGTGTTATTGATGGTCTTAACAATAACTATGAAGTGCACTAAACATGTGATTAGGTTCTTCAAGGAAGGAATAGATACAGTGAGCGATGCTTATAGTTTCCAGGATCTGCTTGTATAAATAAGAGAAGCGTAAAAAACCACAAGGAAAATCAATTTTGAGATGTCGAAGTAAAGTTATTGTACTATTCATCGCAAGTATAACAACAATGCATTTGAATTTTAATGTCCTCTCGTTGATATGATAATTCCATTGGACTTCGCATAGTATATATTCTTTTATTTCAAATTATTCCAGGAGATTAATTTTGTTAATTTCATCGATCAAACAAAAGTGATAAAATGAGCCACACACCACATTTGCGTCACAAAATTTATATCAAAGGGAAAAGCATGTCCTCTATAGTCTTTAAGATCAGAGAAAAACTGCAAAGATCCTGAATGTATTATTAATTTTCCAGAGTGAAGCATACAACCAAGAACCAAGTAAACACCAATTGTATTGATATATTGATATATTGAACAAAAAATGGAATTCCATTATATATCAAAAAATTCGATATATAAAAAAAACACATCGTCCCATTGGTTTATGTTTCCTGACAAAGCTTGATACGCATTTTTTTTTCCATCCAATATGCAATATCACATTATCCTCATTCAAGGTAAATTTTCTATGAATTCGAAAGTTGCGCAGCATGTAGACAATCTTTGCCTTTTTATGTAGGTATGCTTCATATGGAAATTTTGCTAGCTCAGGAATCACATCTTGTAACAAAGGATGTCGAATTGTACACTGGACGGTTGTCTTTCCAACGGTTTAGATAGTAGCATATAGGCAATGTTTATATATGTATGGACATTTTTTACTGCATCGTAGACAATCAATCATATCATCACTTATGAAGGCAGAAGTAGAAGCAGGAGAGTTGCATTTCACACACACGGGATCAAAGGGGGTCGAGTACGCATTCGCTACAACCAAAACACCTTCAAACTGAAAACATGAGCATAACAGTTAATATAATTAAAAATATAATTTACAACTCCACCCCGCAAAAAAATTAGAAACAAAAACAAAAAATGTAGATATTTGGTCAAGACTATTTGTATGAACAAAGGGAGGATGAAGTTATAGATGTATACGCACAATAGTTGTAGATCTATTTAGCTTCTTCACATCATGTACTATGTCTTCTCGCGACTCTGTTACAAATGTTGATTGAGTTGTGCGAAAGGTCCTTTATTTACCATCTCTTTTCTTTGTTATATTTTTTAAGAGAATAAGTGGAAATTTCCCTTTATGCAATTGTTGTTCAACTGACGAAAACAAATTTGAATAGGTATCGAACAATTGCAGCTGCAACATAGAACAGTGCAATATTTTTGCAACTTAACTGAGATACATGGACATGCGAAAGAAAAGGACAAAAACTTGATATGGAGAATGATACCATTGCCTTGTCATTGTTTGAATCTCCATCTTTTATATGGAGAATGTGTTGCGAGCCATGTTTTCTTGCGAGTGTCACAGCTGCACCAATGGTTCTGATTGGGTAAATGCCGTTGCTCTGTGCAAGTTGGCTGACAGTTGTGTCCGGGACGAAACAATATTCTGAACAATAGTAGGGATTTTTTCCACGATACTTGTTTCATTGTGCGATATAATCCGATCACAATCATCATGGTCATATATTTTTTTGGGAAATATATTAATATTTGTAATGGATATCCCATTACCTGGCAATATATTTTCTACATTTTTCTGTACAAGTTGTGTAGGTATATTTAGTGTAACTATCATGAGGGCCTCCTTGCCTGTCATCTCAGCATGCATAATGGATCTAGTTTTGTTTTCCTTGTCCCAGTAGGTGCTATAGATGACCATTATGTCCCTGATGAACACTTGTCTAGTTCGGTTGTTGTTCAAGCCCTATATTGATAGTATTTTGGGTGTTACAAGTTTAGACCCGGTGACAATTTTTAACATGAAAAGTATGTGAATGGTAAAGTGAATTATTTTTTTTTGTTTTCTTTTTTTTTCCTACCATGAATGTACAAGTAGACGCATAGCTTGGATGAACTATGGAGCCAAGGTTTTGCAACCAGACCTCTTATCTTGCGAAGCCTGTGCTGTGTTCGACGCCTCGCTTTCACTTGTTGATACTTCTTGTCAACTGCAAAGTATGTGTTGCAGATGACATCAAAATATTCACCATGCCATAGATGAACAAATAGCTGCACATATTTGTTTGCTAAACATAAGAATAACATAATGTATGCATCTTTACCTTTGACCTTGTCGGTCTGTTGATCTTTGGAATGATTGACTACTCATGGGCATGTCACTAGTCTAACTTTTTTCTGATGCAAGCATGTGTAGATGAACATCAGAAGGACTAAATGAGCATATTCATTGTATATTGTCCATTATTTTTCTTAATGACACATGTAGGGTTGAAGGACATTGAATATGAAATACAGTGTGAAGGGATACTCAGGAAACATGAGGACCCGAGGGTCAAATTGTAAGCCTCATATTTTTTGACTCGAACCCACCAGCTTGGCACCCACAATCGACAAAGTGGGTAAGTATAGAATAAGGTAGAAGCACGACTATAAATGTGAACCCATGATTCTGCCAACCCGCGCACCAAGACAATTTTGGAAAGACGATTAAGCAGAGCAATCAAAAAGAAAAAGCAATAATATAAAATGGAAAAATTAGAAATGGGGAGGGCACAAAGGCCCATTGTTTCCAAATCGTCATTTTCTAGTTCAATATTATATGCCCCAACCCATTTTGTATGTTTAATTTACTAGCACAATTGGTATACCTTT
>JASDQU010710718.1:0-14850 GCA_032191745.1 Picea mariana
CGGAGGGACACGCGGCGTCAGATCCCGCATATCGGAGTTCGGCGTTTCGGGGTTTTCGACTACAAGGAACTTGCATCGTGGATCCGCGATCCACGAAATCCCAAAGAGGACGTGGCAAGGTGGGTCCGCCAGGCATAGTGGGAAACAGGCGTCAAGGCGATAGACCCCACCGTGAGATGCTGACAGGTGGCATGCTGTCGGAGTTTCGGGGTTCGAAGATTTGTGTTGCATGAAACGCTCGGCACCACAACCTCCGATTTCCCGACAGGGAAATCCCCGACGCAAGAAAAGGTTGACCCGTTGACTATCGGGGTTCGGGACTTGGAAGGTCCTGTGCTGGGTGCAGTAGGACTCGCGAACTCCCGATCGGCGAATTCCCGATTTCTACAAGTATGTGGGCCCAAGCCCTTATACATCGCAAGTAGCAGAATCCCGATGAGGGTTAATGTTATTATCGCAGTTAGGAATTAATTTTCTTAGGATTAGAATGAAGTAAGAAATTATAAAAGATGGGCATTACAGGTAACTTAATGGAGTTTCTTTGTTGTTGATTACACAGGTCGACCAAAATCCTAGTTAGAGTTTAGGTGAGGGATTCCTTCTTCAATAATTTATTAACTCATTCCTTCAATCACCTAGCTCCTTTAATTAGTCACCTAGTTCCTTTAATTACTCGAGTTTCGAGTTTTATTAAAAGAGTAGAAAAGTAAAAAAGAGCTGAAGAGATAGTGGTGGGTGGCCAGCCTTTCATTTGAGTTACTTTGTTGAGAATGATTTAGCATCATTGATTACCTCCCAAGAATTTTGGTACTTGGGAGTACTCAAATTGTGGACTCTTCAACAATATGTGAGTTAAGTATATTAACAATATAGTATTTTTTTTTGGTATTTGTAGGAATCTTCAACAATGTGACTTAAGTAAAGTATAATGTATGTTGTTTTAACAATATGTGAGTTAAGTATAATGTTTGTATTGACAATATGTGAATTAAGTATAATGTATGTATTTTTTTTTAGGTATTTGGAAGAATCCTTCAACAATATGTAAGTTCAACAATATGTAAGTTAAGTAAAATATAATGTATGTTGTTTGTACTCTTTAGTATTTTTTTATTTACTATAATTTTTGTGCATCTAATTTATCACAAGTGTTGATGGGCCTATAATTTTTGTGCATCTAATTTATCACAAGTGTTGATGGGCCTAAACCAAGTAGAGGATAGGTAGTGGTCGTATTTCACTATAAGAAAGCTTATCTTGCATCGATTGAAATCCCGTATCATTCTTTGACTTATTGTCATTGCGATCTTATGATTAATAATGTGTATCTCCCTTGTTTCACAGGTGAAGTGTGATTTTAGGAATATAATATTGTGTTTGCATTGTGATTTTATGATTAATATTGTGTATCTCCTTTGTTTCATACTTTAAGTGTGATTTTATGAATATAATATTGTGTCTTAGATTTTAATGTAGAGTTTTAAGTTTATTATATGGATTATTATCTTTTTTTATTTATTTTTATTTCTTTTACTTTATTTTTTTATATTTCTTTTGGTTTATTTTTAATTTCAATTAGTTTTTATCTTAATTCTTTATTTTCTTGTTTATTTAGTTTAATTATTATTATTTGTTTTTTTTTCATATTTTATGTTTATTTGTGAACCAATCTAATTTTAAATTTATTTTTATTTTTTATTTTTTTCTTATTAAAAAATAGTTGATCTTTTACAATATCAAATATTTTTTATAACATCTTATTTCATAACTATTATTAAGCTATTCAAATTTTCAAAAAATTTTAAAGTTAAATTATTTTTGAATGAGATAATTTCAAAATGAAAATATTTGTAAAAGAAAAAATAATCCAATTTTGAGCATTTTTCAAAAATGAAAAAGATTCTTTTAATCAATATATAGTTAAATGTTTTCCAGAAAAAAAAAATTAGAGAGTGAGTAAATTGGCACATACACTTGGTGATAAACAAATCTTAAGCATAAAAGAAATTATAAAACCTAAAGAGATTGTGAATTTGACTTGCACAATTTTTATGATTGGTTTGGTTTAGAATAACCATTACTCAAATTAATGTTTTATATGAAAAATTATTTAAATTTTGACATCATTTAAAGTTTTAAACTATTTTCATATGTTAATGGATATTTATCAAAATATTCAAAAATTTAATTTTAAAATATTTTGAAAAAATGAAGCAAGGGAGGAAATGAAGTTCATGGATATTTCTACATACATTAACAGAAATGAAAAATCATTAATGTACATACAAAATGTGAATTTTATTAGTAACCAAATATTCATAGAACCTTAATGACACTTTAAGGTCATTATGATTATTTATATTAAAAAACAACTATGACTGCGGCATGCTTGTTATATCCTTAAAGCACGCAATAACGTAAACTTCATGATATATAAAGTAAAAAGGTGAAATTTCATATATAAAGTTGAGACACTACCTAGGGATAGTATATGTTGTTTCTTTTTGGAATACCATATTTTACATCCAAAGTAAACATGTCAATTTAACATCATATCAAGGTTTGTCATATACCTTAATTTAACAAAGAATTAAATTTAGATGTGCAATAGTAATTAATTGAAACCACTGAAAGTACATAAATGCAGGATGAGACTATTTTGGAATTTAAGGCTTCTTCTTTATGTGTAGATAAGTCATTTAAGATATTGTTGTTTAAAGCTTGTTGTTATAATAAGGGGTTAGGAACTTGTCATTTAAGATTGTTTTTTAATATTTGTTGTTTAAACTTGATGTTCTTTTTTGTAATCATATAAAACATTTTATATGTACTAATTCTATTCTTGGTGGTAAGAGAAAGGACTAAAATTGTTTTTAAATGAATGATGACATTAACAAGGATGTAATTGTGGTTTTAATAATGAACAAATTTGTGGTTTCATATTAGTAATTTAGAACATGGTTCATAATAGTTCTCATCAGTAATAATTCTCTAATAAAAAATATCTAAATAATAGCCATTTCATCCAACTACTAACTCAAACAACTATTAATCCACATCATGAAAAAATATTTGGGAGGCAAGATATGTTTGAAATGGATAAAAATAAAAGAGGAACTATAGGTGAAAACTTGCAATAGAAAATAAGCCAATGATTACATAGAAGACACTCTCATTTGAATAGAAACCTACACATACATATTTTTCATTTTAAACAACACCTGCATAAATAGAGAGTTAGTCCAAAAATATAGCTTCTAGGAGGTCATGGAAGGACACTCTTCCCTAATGTGGGAAGACTTGTGGCAACAAAGGACAACCTTGATCTCAAACCCCACTTTACAAAATACTCAGAAATAATTACTTCACCAAAATTGGATCTATATCAAAGACTATTGAGAGGGTAATGTAAATGAGAAAATGGAATGGAACCCTCTCTCTATCACCACTATAAACAACCAACTACATGACTGCTAGAAATAGGAGATGAAGAAAAAAGTAAATCCTAGGAAATACTCCAACATAGGAGAATTTGATTTCAAACAAGTAATGACATTATCCATTGAAGAGTAGGATGCAGTGACTCCTACATATTGAAGAAACTTACTTCCTTACTCCAAATAGATTAGATGATGAGTGGAGAAAACTATGTGATAACATCTAGGAACCAAATCTTTGGCCAAAAGTGGCCACCTTCCTTCGGAAACTAGCATAAAAAAAATTCATCACCTGGGACAAGCTTCAACATAACAAATTTTAGGGCCCTTCCAATTTTTTCATGTGTAATAAGAAAGTAGAAATCAATGAAAATTTATTCAATCATTGTGTAATGGAAAACTCTCCATGATTGAAATAGATACCATCTTCTGACAATTGAGTAGAGAAAAATAGGATACCCTAACCACCCTATATAACTAGAGACAAAGCTCATTCCCTTGCCATACCCTCAATAAAGATTGGATAATATTCCTACGATTCCTATTGCATAATACTTAGAAAGAACACAAACCATTAGGAGCAATATTTGAGAAACAATTTGAGTTGCATATGGGAGAAGAAAGGGAGACACTTGCTTGAAGCATGAGCATCGAATTCTAGACATGCGGGGAATAAAAAATCACTTCTCCACAAACATGAAAAATCAATCTATCCTTTGGGGAAAAAACCCTTGACTGATGGTTTCCAACCCCCCAACCCCACAACTACATCAAACAAAACTTTGATGAAATATCCAAGGGCAATCCAAGTCCTATAGGCATAAGAGGAGCACCAAGAAAGAGAAAATGCAACACCATAAAAATTTATGCTGGATAACCCAACACTAACACTAACAACTCAGTTGAGATACAAGCACTGGAAAAAGGTATTCACCTTGGAATACATTACAATTTTAGAAATATAATAGTTAAGGGTGACTCTCATATATTAATAAAACCAATCATATGCCTCAATTAAGGAACCCCACAAAAAATCATAATCATTAATTGGTACTTGGAAATGGGCATGGAATCATTTGTGACTCAAGTCTCAATCATTCTCACAATCCAAACCTCTCATGTGAAAGGAAAAAATAACAAACTTGTAGACATGCTTATCTATGAGGGCATGTTTTGGAGAAAAATATGATATGAATCTTGAATGGGAGACCATGGAAGACAACAATCCTATAAGATTTTATCTCAATATCAACCAAGAAGATCTCACATTCCTGAAATTTGGGGTGTTAGATGGGATGTAATACATCATTCCCATCATACTAATAGATGGTAGTTATGATATCCACCCAATGACAGAGCATGCTACACAACGCATGCACTTGATTAATGAGTATAGGGACTACATTCATTGTATGACCATAGTTAATGAAGGATCTGAACAAGAAGGTGATGGGGGTGATTGACAAAAGGACTTGGAAGCTCTAGACCTAATATTGTTCTTGGATAGAAGCTCTACCAAAAATGATAATACTAGTACACTTTAGAGTGATATTTTTCAAAGACACAATGTTGCAACCATGGTCGTGGGGGTTTATTTGCATTTGGCTTCAGACCAACATCTTCCTCATGATGATTTCCACCTAGCATAAAATGGTCTCTCCCATAGCCACCCATCTACATAGTAGACAAAAAATCATATAAAATTTGAAAAGGGAAAAGATAAAACCAATTGAAATAGCTACGAGAGATGAGGTAATAATGGATTATAGGGCATCTATTCTAGTTTATGAGCTAGCATCACCTCAACCAAGATGTATATAAAATGTTACAAGGGAACACCATACAAAGGAAAAGAGGAAGGAGGTTGATGCAACACATCATAAGAATAGAGTTAGGGGCAAATACACACTTATAAGGTCCACTAGAAAACTAGCCCTAGAAAAACTCAAACTAGCCCCAAAAAATCTCAAAGAAGGGGTAGAAATGTCGAGGATTAGTTTATAGTGAAAGAAATACAACAAAAACACCTTATAGTGGAGGTTTTTAGTGTTACAAGATTGGAAAACAATTTCAAAAACACTTTCTCTACAACCTCTGATATTCATAGCACAAGTTTTAAGGAATGTTCCCTATAACTAAAATGTGGGAAGATGTTTTTTTTCAATGCTTGTATTCGTAACACACACTGGTGCGTGTTTACATAACATTCACCAATGCGTACATAAACTTACAAAGCATTAGTGCTCATATGATTATTGCACACAAGTTCCATGTTTTTTTTCTTATATGTCACACGTTGGTTGGAGCTTCAAAACATATACAATAGGAGGGGACCACCATTAACATTTAAAAATGGATCAAATAAAGATTGGTAAATAGATTAACAGTCGTCAATCTGCAACCCATCAATAACTATTGGGATTTTTGTCCAAATTTTGGGAAAGATCCCCCAAACCCACACCACTATTCTATCATGTTAATCAACAACCCTTGTTCTATCAAGTGGTTGAACCAAAAACCACAAAGAACAATAAATTAAAGATCATTTAACAATAGAAAATATATATTAACTCTCAAAAAAAAAATTATGATAAAAATATATAACATATAAATAATTTTCATGTAATATTGACCATCCAAATACCCCACAAATAAAAAATAAACCTATCTTAAATTTTGTATTTCCTAAATTGCTTGGGACTTTGAATAGACTCAACCATCCAAGAAGTGTTCCTTTTATCCTTATAAACGTCTCCAACCACAATTCCCTTAATCATTATGCAACATATCCTCGACACTCTTCGACATTATCCTTTCCCTATTCGCCAGTATGTTAGTGAAAGATAATTTGATTGGAAGGATGAATCCATTCAGATCGTCCCAGACTTAAAATGATTCTTTCATTTGAATAATCCACTTAATAATGAATGATATTATTTTATTTCCTAGTTCAATAAAGTCAATCATAAATGGAAAGTGGAAAGTAAGATTTCAAAACAAAAGGCATAACTTAAAAGTGGAAAATACGTAAATGTGATGGTTTATGAAGGGGCAAAATATCAAGTACTTATTTATATATAAATATAAATTAAAAAGTGGAAAACAAATTTTAAAAAAATATTTATATATAAATTAAAATTTAAAAGTGGAAAACCAGTTTTAGTTTAAAGAAAAAAAAAAAAAGGTAAAAATGAAAAATAAAAAATTGGTTTTCAAAAATAAAGGTAAATATAATGGTTTAGTGGCAAAATATGAAATATCTATTTATATAAATTATATGTCAATTTATCTATATAGTCATTGTGATGTGTGTATATAATCATTATGATAAAGTGGGTTTTTGGAGATTTTGAAACTTAGGTGTGGTAAGGTTTATATGTGACTTTTATATATTTTCTAAAAGAAATATATTTGTTTTTTTATATTTTAAGCATATCTTAAGGTGGGTTTATTATAAATATATAATGAGTAATTGTATTATAAGTTTATTTTATTGTGGGTTTATTACAAATATAGAATGAGTAATGATTGGATGTAGAATTTAATTTTGTATCCAACAAGTGCATAGACTTGAAATTTAAGTAAATTTATAAGGAAATAAGTTGAAAATATGACTAAAAAAAAGTATTTTTTTTTTCTTTCCCTTAAAAAACTCATAACTCTTATTTTGTTACTTTAATTAATATTTTATTATTTTCCTTAAGAGGTCCATTTTAGACCTCAATTTTTTTTATAATGGCAATGTTTATACAATTATTATATCTAATCTTTCTAATACTTTAGTCAATAAAACTTAGCTAGTATAGCCTACACAAAATTGTCCCACATAATGATAGGTTCACCACATTCTTCTCATTATTGGTTGTCATCAAGGTCCAAAGTTGTTTTCATGGCTGTAAACATTGCTTTCTTAGCATCACTAATATTATTGTCTTTGAAGTACATTGAGAGTACATTAAACCACTCATCAATTTTCTTAACATTAATCTTTCCTTTAAACATTATAATATTATAATCATTCTTCATCTTAAAATGATTTTTATCATAAAACAATCTTGATCCATGTTTAATGGATGTTTTAGGAAAATTCTAATACACAATTATGTGAAAAAGAGCTTAATAATTTGATTTTCAATTTCCTCACCTATTTTAATTCAATAATCATTGATTTCATAGTACTTTTAGTGGGGATAGTAGAGTCAATGGAGATGGTGTTACTCATCTTTTCAAGTTTCAAGTTAACGTGATTGATCCAAATTGTTGCAAGGGGAATTCAATTAACCTTCCACTTATGATACTTAGATATTGTCCAAACATATGTTGAGGTTTATTGAATATTGATCTCTAATGAACTAGAATGATAAACAAATCAATACTATATGGTGTATATTTTTTATACCAATGATTATACAACTGATATCATGAAACAATAGTTACACTAGTCTACAAAGACCATTTGGGTAGCATGGCTAAGGTTCGGGTATAAAAGGTGATGACTTCATATTGATGAAATAGTTTTAATAACTATCATGGAGATAATTTAGCAATGTAATGGTGAAATCATATTAGTACTTAGAGATGTGAAAAAGAAAAGATAAAACTAATTCAATTATAGAGTACACAATATCACAAGAAAATAATGACATACCTAAACATCATTTGTAGAATAATTAAACAAACCAAATATCTCGAAGGCAAAAATCTAATAGAATAATCATAATAAGAATATAAACAATTGAAATAGTTGAGACATGAGAGGAAATTAATATTAAAACTAGTACAAAGTGATTGCAACATGTTAATAGTATCGTCCACTACGTCATGTATGGGGTTCGAGCATGGATCTAATTTTACAAAGGTTCAAAGAATAGAAAAATTACCCCCTATTATCTAAGAGGTTTATAATTATATGTGATACATATTCACACATGAATGAATTATAAAATAATCAATTAAGGTTATCCATAAGGGTAGGCCTTGTACATGATGAATGAGTATGACCATTATGTCATTCTTTATAAGCAAGTCATTTTAGTTATTCATTCTTTGACTTGGTCAACTTTGACCATTGACATTTATCATAAATTGACTTTGTTAACTTAGATTTCCCAACTTATCATTTGTATGACTCCTCTAATCTATGATGTGCCATTGTGGTGGCTAGTTAAGGTGGCATGGTGAATTGTCTATTAAACTAGTGGCAAATTGAGATTATTGTTGAAATATAACTGCAATGAAGGCCTTTTATAGTTTACATGGATTATGTATGGTGTGGTGACCATTAAAACATTTGGTGCAGCCTTGTTAAGAAAAACTATAGAGGTTTAACAATGTTCAAAGCCACATGAATTCATGTATTTTATATGTTTATCTACTAAGACTGAAAATCAAAGTTTATAATGGAATGTAAAATATATTTCTTTTACTAGCCGTGTTATGAGTTATGTTAATAACCAAATTTCAATATTCAAAATTTTAAATTATTTTGTTTTTATATTACTAATAGAATTACATTAATATTGAAAGTCCTATTAGTTAAGGAAAAGTTTTGTAAAAATTTAAATGTTTCAATATTTAAATGGTATATTTTGTCTTGTGAATTGCTAATTGGGTTTAGTTTGGATGGTTGGGAGGAATGAATGCTATCCTCCCCACTTGTATTCAATCCATGCAAATAACATATTAACCTAGAAAAAAAATTTGTCTTAAAAAATTATTATCTATCTATTAAACATAATTTACATCATGTTTTACCATTACCTACCTACCTACCTACCTACCTACCTACCTACCTACCTATCTATCTATCTATCTATCTATCTATCTATCTATCTATCTATCTATCTATCTATCTATCTATCTATCTATCTAATTGTATTTAATGATAACCTATATGTTTTCAAAAAGCTTATCGTCGACGTAGGGCAAGGAGACGATTTTAAGAATCAAATTGGGTCATAGTATATTAAAAATAGACATGCGAATTTAAAAATATAAATAAAATTATATAAAATATTAATTAAGGGATAAAGTAACGAGTTATTCCTTTTTATAAATTATATATCAATGTATATATAGTATAGTTATAATTATGTGTAAAATGCATATCAATCTATATACAACATAGTTATAATTATGTGTAAATGTTGTTTTGGAATTTTTGGAAACTTTAAAATGTTATTTATCATTTGAATTAAATATTTGAAACAAAGTTGTGTTAATTTAACCATTTCAAAACTAAAAGAAAATGGTATAGTTGAAGTAAAAAAATATACATGGGAATTTAATAAATAAAATGTTTGATAAAAAATAAAATAAAAAATTATAATATATTCATAATCATTTTTAAAGTGATATTTTGAATTTTTTGGAAATTTTAATATGTTATTTTATTAGGTAAATGGAATATTTGAAACAAAGTTATATTGATTTAATAATATAAAATATTTAATAATAGATAAAATAACTAATTCTTATTCCACTAACATCTATATGTCAATCCATATAGAGATAATGTATAAAATAATTTTTTGAATTTTTATTTTATTTTTTTAAACTTTGAAATGTTATTTTATCATGTAATATAATAGTAATATAAATTTAAAAAATTTTGAAATTGTCAAAAATAAATATATGTGAAATAAACTTTTGATTTTTTTAATAATTCATATATTAATAAAAAAAAATTAACAATTTATATATCAATAAAATCAAAATCAAAATGATATATAAAATGATTTATGTATTTTTAGAAGCCTTCAGATTGTAAAATGATCTATGTGTTTTTTAAGCCTTGAGATGTTACTTGTCATGTAATCATAATTAAGAATAAATATTAAGTTCTTTGTATTTGTATATTTGGTTGAGAATTTATGTAGGAGTTTTTTATAATAATATTTATTTATATTGTGTTGATATATAATGTGAGATATTTTTTAAAAGATTTTTTTCAATAAGAAAAAATATATAATATTAAAGGTTATTGGTCTAGTTTTTATTGATATACTTTCATGATTTTGATGAGTAGTGATATTAGTGTGTGAACAAAATTTAACCACCTAAAACAATTTATTGGATTTGGATAGTCCATAAAAGGGCATACTTTCACTCTTACCCAATGTTTCTCAATTTTAGATTATTAACTTATTTCTTTATATTCAAAGAAAACTAACTCTTAACTAATTAAAAACAACATGAGTTGGTCTAATGGTTAATAAAATGTTTTTTTTCCTTGGAGGTCACATATTCAAATAATTTTTTCCAACGTCAACTCAATGTTTGCTACAAGGTTAGATGGTTTCCTTTGTAGTTGAAACAATATGGTGAGGTTAGATGGCTTCCTTTGTAGTTGAAATAGTATGGTGTGATTCAGAGATTGTTTTCCTCCCCACCTAGGTTCAATTCTTGGAAGTGACATAAGAAAATGAGAAACTTTGTAAATTATAAGTATTACTTGTGAAAAGATAAATCGTACTACTCTTGTAATATGAAATATAATAAAATTCAATGATATGGTTGGTTGATAGCAACAAGAGAACTTTCATGTTTAGTCTAGACTTGAAGGAAAACATACATGCATTCAAATTCTTTCATATCCACAACTATAAAGTGGGTATTATTAAAAAAAAAATATTTAAAATTTTTTGAAATAATATTTATGTGTAATTTAGTCTTTGTTTAATAGTGATAAATTTTAAATGAATATAATGAAATTATTTGTAATAATATAAAAAATTAGTACTTATTAATATAAAAAATGTAATAGTAATTTAAATTTCTTTATTTCATAAACTAGTTTTCAAGTTCTCATTTCCTTGACATTGAAGCTTTAAAAAAAAATTCAAATTTCTAAAAAATTTCAAGATAAAAAAATAAAAATAAAAAACTAGTTTTAAAATTGTTAAATATACTAGAAATAGTTCACACACAACTATAATAAATACCCATGACAAGATTAAAAATCTTATTTAATAATGACCAATATGTTTTTCAAAAGCATCCCATCGACCTAAGGCAAGGGGGGATGATTTTAATAAGGGAAAGGAGGAGATGATTTTAAGAATCACAGTCATAGTATATAGCATTAATTTATATGATATATAGGTTTAAAAGAGTTAACACCTAAAATATCATAAAATTGAAAGGGGAAGGGGCAAATATCAAAACAAAAAGCAAATGGATGGTTGAAATAAAAAATAGGCATGAGAATTTAACAATGTAAATAAAATATTTAATTAAGAGAAAATAAATAAAATATTTAATAAAGAGATAAAGTCGAAACTTGTTTTTTTTATAAATTATATATTAATTATTGAAAGGGGAAGGGGCAAATATCAAAACAAAAAGCAAATGGATGGTTGAAATAAAAAATAGGCATGAGAATTTAACAATGTAAATAAAATATTTAATTAAGAGAAAATAAATAAAATATTTAATAAAGAGATAAAGTAGAAACTTGTTTTTTTTATAAATTATATATTAATTTATATATAATATAGTAAAATGATACTTTGAATTTTTGAAAAAAATTAAATGTTATACCAATATATTTGAAGCAAAGTTATATTAATTTATAACATATAATAATATATATAATTGTTTTTTTTATAAATTATATATTAATTTATATATAATATAGTAAAATGATACTTTGAATTTTTGAAAAAAATTAAATGTTATTTAGTATATTTGAAGCAAAGTTATATTAATTTATAACATATAATAATATATATATAATAATAGAAAAATAAATTATAATATAGTTATAATGATGTATAAAATGTTTCTTTGAATTTGAAACTTTAAATAGTTATTTTATTATGTAAATGGAATATTTGAAACAAAATTATAGGATTATTAGAAAGTCACGGTAAAAGAGCTAAAGGTTAAGGTTGGGTTTAGGAGGTATTATTCAACTATAGACCATCTCGTTACCTTTAGGATCATTGCAGAGGAGTTTCGCAATACCAAAACCAACATTTTTTGTTCTTTTGTTGACTTTAGAAAAGATTTTGACATGGTTACTAAGAAAAACCTTTGGAATGGGTTGGAAGAGATAAAAGTGCCTCTCAAGTTGAGGGCTGCTACAATAAGGATGTATGAGAATGTTATTGCTAACTTTACAAAAACCAATGGTTGGTTGAAAGAGATTGATTGAAATATTGGAGTCAAACAAGGTTGTCCCTTGTCCCCTACCCTTTTTGGAATATACATTGACGTGTTAGAAGATTTCTTGAAAAAAGAAGGTTGTGTCAGCCCTAATCTCACTAATATAGTCATAAATAATCTTCTTTATGCCGATGATATTGTTCTTATGGGAAGGAGTCCCCATGATCTCGAAAACCAACTAAGAATCCTCAAGGATTTTTGCTCCAATATGGATATGGTTGTTAATACTGATAAGACTAAGGTCATGATTATTAAATCCAATAAGATCACTTATAATACCTTCATATATGAAAAAAAAAAGCTGGAGGAAGTGACTTCATACAAATATCTTGGAATTGATATTCACCACAAGCTCAACTAGAATTATAGCATTGAGAAAAGGATTATTGGGGGATGGAAAGCTTATTATGGGCTTGAAAACAATTGTAAATTGATCGATCTTTGGATTTGGGATAAGAATAAACTCTTCTTTGAGACTCGTGTTACACCTGCTATTCTTTATGGATGTGAAGTCTGTGGATGTAGTATCTCTCGTGAATTTGGGAGAAAGATAGAGAAAACACAAAAGAATCTTATAACCTATAATCTCAAAATTAAAGGAAATACGCCCTATCCCATCCTCCTCTTAGAAACAAGTCTCTCCCCCATTGAGAGCATGGCTATGATTAGATACCTAATTTATAAGAACAAGTTAAACAATGTGGAAGACAAAATGCTTCCTAAAATTTCTTCAAATTCGAGTCATAACCACCATTGACTCAAGCGAGGATGGCATAAAGATGCCCGGTCTTGGCTAAAATTTTGGGGAATCATGGAACACACCATTTTTGCATAATAAAGATACTATTAAAAATATCATCAAATCAAAATTTAAGAAGAAATTGTGGTGTGATAAAGTGTTCGAAGAAAATAAATTAAGGTATTATAAGGATGTAATCAACCCTAATCTAGAAGATCAAAATTATCTATTTGTTTGACAAGTGTAAAGAAAAAAATAAGCATTGCTAAGATAAGAATAAATTCTCATGAGCTCCATAGTGAAACTTGGTGTTGATCAATTCTAATAGATAATATAGTATTTTATTATGTAAGTAAATATTGTTAAATTGTTATTTTATCATATAAATGAAATATTTAAAACAACATTATCTCAATTTAATAATATATAATATAATACTATAAAATATTTAATAATATTTAATTTATGTAAATGAAATATTTGAAATAAAGTTATATCAATTTAATAATATATAAAATTAATGATATAAAATATTTAATAATAGATAATATAGTCTATTATAAATTATTTTGTGGATATTTTAGAAATTTTAAAATATTATTTTATGATGTGATGAATGAAATATTTGAAACAAAGTTATATCAATTTAATAATATAATAAAAATTATGTAAATGTAATATTTAAAACAAAATTAAACAAATTTAATAATATATGATGATTAACATTCATAAAATAATGTAAATGAAATATTTAAAACAAAATTATACCAATTTACTAATATATAATAAAATAATGTAAATAAAATATTTAAAACAAAATTATATCAATTTAATAATATATAATAAAATAATACAAAATATCCCCGGATGGGGTGCCAAGTGGAAAGGATGGACACGTCGAGGCGTGAAGGGAGAGGCCATTTATGGTGGCTCTCACCTCAAACCACAACCATTTATGAAGGCTTTCACCTCCGTCAGCCTCCGGCTATTGATGGGGCCTCTCACGCGTGAGCAAAGGCCGGCCAACCAGAGAATTAAGCTCTCGCCGTTAATGGTGGCAGCCATGGTTTATGTCATTATCTGTTTAACCGGACCTCTCAGAATGCAATTGAATCTTGTTGATCAGAGCAAGAACCGCAGCGCAGAAGGCATCCTGGCACTTGCCCTCGCTCTCACCATGTCGCGGGCAAGGGGAAGACCCCATAGAGGAGCCGGCTGGTACGCGGCTGATGCAAGAAAGAAAAGGCACAAGCGTTATGAAAGAGCTCTGCTCCTGGCCAAAAGAAAACGACGCGGTGATGCCACAGCAACAAGTTTTCCCCCTCGAACTTATGTCGAAGAAGACCTGTCCTTAGAGCTCCCACCGGACTTCTCTAAGAGCCGACTGTTTATTGTCCTGGATAATTGGGACCCTCCGGCGAGCTTTGGACAAGTAGCACCAGCACCCAATTTGAAAGAGACTCGCGCCCCCAATGACACTCCGAACGTAGAATTCGACACCTGCCC
>JASDQU010710719.1:12512-27569 GCA_032191745.1 Picea mariana
TAAGCAGCATATAACAGATAAGCATAGAAAGAAGCAAACATGCACAAGCATAATATCAGCAACACACAGAGATCAAACACATCCATGGAATTGAATCAGGGCTCTTCCTATTAATTCAATATCTGTACATGGAAGTTTCTTCCCAAGCTCTCTGCTCTGCTCTCCTCTTTTTTTCAATGCTAATGCTTTGATCCTGATACAATGATACAAGGGAGGGTGTCTATACTTCGGTTTCCCTCTCGAAAGCTAAAACTGTCTAATCTGCAGTTAATTCTTATCTAACAGCATTAAAACTAAATAAATGCCTCATCTACCTAAGGACGAGAGCTTATCCTCTCAAGGTCCGTTACATATACAAAGTGCGCTTCATCACATCAATGTATTAATGTTTGGCGCAGCCATATTACAATGTTCCAAAATTTGAATGCTGGCGTTGTCCAGTTGTTCCTTTGCCTCCATGCGCTGGCTCGCTTGATGAGTGAGCGATGCTCCTGCATCATCCATATTGAAGCACTTGTGTGCACCAGTGTGTATGATACAATGAAATGCACCGAAATATATTTTTTGACACTATCCTACATTAGTGCATAAATGTTTTTTATTTAACCATATAATGGTGTGCTCTAATAATAGTGCATCGGTGTTTCCAGTGTTAAGTTACACACTGAAGCATTTTTAAAGAAATTTTTTATGGTGCGTCATTATTTTCATAGCACACTCAATAATATTTTTTATTTGAAATATCCCTGCTACAGTGCGCTAGTTTTAAGGGCATCGATGCGCTTATTGTATAAAACGCATCGGTGTGTTAGGTACTTATAAAAGTACAGGCGTAAAACATCCACTAAAACCTTCGTTCGCTTGGCTCTGCTAGTATTATCCACTATAAATGGATTTTTGGGCTATTTTTATAGGGGTGTCTGCAAAAACCTCCACTAGAGGGACTTTTCCTTGTAGTGTTTTCGATCGAAATGACATCTATAAAGGGAAACCCTCAAGAAAAATCGATGATGAGATCATTGAATTCAACATTGGGACTAAGAAATCTCCAAAGATGATTAAGTTTGGAAAAGGAACAACAACCAATGGAAGGGAGAAGTTGATTTCCCTTATAAGAGAATTCAAGTATGTCTTTGCTTGGTCTTACAAAGATCTGAAAGCCTACGGAGAAGACGTCATACAACACGCTATCCCTCTTATAGATGGCACAAAACCCTTCAGACATAAACTCAGGTAGATGAACCCAAAGGTTTCCCCATAGGTGAAAAGGGAGTTGCAAAAGATGGTTGAGGAAGGAATAATTGAGCCTATCAAGTATTCATCATGGGCGTCTAACCCAGTCATTGTAAGGAAGAAGACTGGAGAAATTAGGATATGTGTATACTTTAGAAATTTAAACTAGGCTTCACTCAAGGAAAATTATCATCTACCAAACATGGAATATCTTTTGCAAAGGGTCACAAATGATGTCCATGCTTGATGGGTTCTCAGGATATAACCAAGTGTTGGTAAAGAAGGATGACCAACTAAAAAATTATTTCACCACCCCTTGGGGAACCTATAATTACTTAAGAATGTCATTTCACACGGGCGCCACCTTTCAACGATCCATGGACTATGCGTTTAGGGATCTGATTGGAAAACTTATAGAGATTTATCAGGATGATCTAACCGCCATCTCCAAAAAGAGGGAACAACATATCCAACACTTGAGAACTATTTTCCAGAGATGTAGGGAGTATGGCATTTCTCTCAACCCTAAGAAATCAATTTTTGGTATTGACAAAGGTAAGTTGTTGGGTCATATCATTTCTAAAGACAGAATCACCATAGACCTTGCTAGGGTTGAAGCCATCAATAAAATCCCTCTCCCTAAAGACAAGAAATCTCTACAATCTTTCTTTGGGAAAATTAACTTCATGAGGAGATTATTCCAAACTTTTCCAAGATTGTTAAGCCCATTAAAAAAAATTTAAATAAGGTTGTTTGTTTCAAATGGGAGGATGAGGGTAAGTTATCCTTCCAGCACATCAAGGAAGTAATAACTATTGCACCAGTACTGGTCAGTCCAAATTTCACCAAAGACTTCATCATATTTTATTTCGCCTCAAAGGATACTATTATAGAAGTTATATTACAAAAGAATGATCAAGGGGATGAGCAAGTGATCAATTTCATGAGTAAAAATCTAAGAGACTCAGAATTGAATTACACTATTACAGAAAAACAAGCTTACGCTCTGGTCAAGTTTCTCAAACATTTTCGAGCTTATGTAGGGTACAACAAGATCAAATCTTTCATCCCCTACACCATTGTGAAAGATGTTTTATCACAACAAGATTTCCTTGGATCAATAGGAAAGTGGGTTTCACAAATAAAAGAATATGATTTGGAGATCAAATCAACCAAGATAATTAAAGGGAAAGGACTGGCTAAAATTATGATAGAAATCAATCAAGAGGCCATCGAGGTAGGAGAAAATGAAAAAATCAACTTTATCACAAGTGAGATCAAGAACAATGAGTGGTAATCAAATGTCATTTATTACCTGAAGAAAATCACTTTCCCTGATCATTTAGTAGAACATAAAAGGAGAGCCTTGAGACTTAAATCCATGAAGTATTTCCTAACAGAAAATGGTCTCGGCTGGAGGAACCTTGATGGGGTAATCCTCATATATGTGAGTAAAGAAGAAGATGATAAGTGAATAGTCGAACTTCATTCAGGGAATTGTGGTGGCCATTTCGCAACATGCACCACTACCCATAAGATTTTAAGTGCAGGATACTATTGACCTACGATTTTCTCTGATACCCATCGATATGTAAATTCTTGTCAATTGTGCCAATATTTTATTGGCAAGAAATGCCTTCATGCTCTTCCCCTTAAGTCAATCATCATAGAAGCACCCTTTCAACAATGGGGATTGGATTTCATTGGTGAGTTCAAGGACAACTCTCATAATGGATATCGGTGGATTTTTACCGCCACTGATTACTTCACCAGATGGATGGAAGTTGTCCCAATAAAAAAAGCAACAGAAGAGGTTTTAATGAAGTTCCTTGAAGAAGATATTATTACTAGATTCGGTGTTCCCGCTAAGATAACCACCAACAAAGCAAAAGCTTTTAGCTCAATGGCACTCAATGAGCTTATCTTTAAGTATGGAATTGTTTTATCACGCCCCTCAAACTATTTCCCTCAAGGAAATGGATTAGCAGAATCCAGCAACAAGAACATCATGAATATTATGAAGAAGATCGTTGGGGAAAAAAAGAAGAGTTGGGACAGCAAAATTAAGTATGCCTTGTGGGCATATCGCACAACTACCAAGAACTCCATCGGAAAAACATATTTTGATTTGGTGTATGGGTTAGAAGCTCACTTGCCTATAAATCTCCAAATTCCAGCATTACAGATTTCCCAACAATTCGTTACAGACAAAGAATCATTACAATGGAAAATTGATCAACTCATAGAATTGGAAGAAACTCAAAGAATGGCCTTTGATAAAATGGAAAAGAATCAAGAATAGGTGAAAGGAACCTTTGATTGAAAGGAAAGGCAAAGAGAGTTCAAGGAAGGGGACCAGGTCTTAATGTGGGACAAGATGAGACAAAAAATTGGGATGCATAAAAAGTTTGACAATATTTGGTTGGGGCCATACAAAATAGAGGAAATATCTGGGCGAGATTCTTTTTACTTATCCACAACATAAGGGAGGAGGATGCCATTACCAGTAAATGGATATCTCCACAAACATTACTACCAAGGTCCCAGGTAAGTAGATAGGTCATATTTATTTCCTTTCATTTGCATATTGATTTCTCATATTAGTTTAGATGCATTTCATATTTCATTTTGCTCTACTTGCATATTGATTTCATGCTTAGTTTAGAAATTAAAAAAAATGCCAAAATTTTATTTTCTAGATTAGTCTTTACTTTTGGATTTTTATGTATATGGATGAAGGGTGATAGCATGACCCTTGATCTGAAAATATTTAGACACAACTTATTCCTTCAAAATAAACATGCAACATCTAACTTGATTCCCATATAAATTCTAGGATCTATTGAGGTGATTTGCATAAATGACCTTTATCCAAAACCTCTTTATGATGACTAATTTGAAGTGAAATTGAGATAACTTGCTAGAAAAAAAAAAAAAAAACTCAAGCAATAATAATGATGGCATACTTTGTTTCATCTTTAAGTTCTTTCAACCAAATGAAAATTGCTTATCTTTATCTCAAGATACCAAAACACATAGGTAAATGGACCAAATAATCCAATATTGAGGGTGCTCTGAAAATCCACAACCCAAATGCACAAATAGAGTTCATATTTGAAATCCTTGCGAAAAACTGAGAAAAATGAGTATAATATTGTCCATGTTTCGTCAAAGTACCTCATGGCACGCAAAACAATGTGATACGAGGTCATTAATGACACTCTGACATAAAATTGTTACATATGACCTTAAATTGAAAATATGACCTCATATTCATGTTACTTATGAAAAAACGTGCAATTTTGATATAAGACACTTAAAAATCCATTAAAGTACCATTTGGCATGCTTTACAGTGAAACTCAAGATTATTTTGTACTTGCACGTACTTCTGTACAATTTTCTAGAGTCTCAAAATTTGTGCCATGTCCCTACCTATAAATCTATGCAGTCTCAAGATGCATGCACATATGGATTTGTGTTGGCCTTGGGATCCGTGTCTAATACATAGGGCTAGGTCTAAAACCACCTCCATATTTAGTTGGCAACTAATTTGCTAAATTTAGCGAAATCCCGCTAAATCTGGGTTGTTGGTTGAATTGGTTAAGAACCACCTGCTAAATTTGGCGGGACATGAGTTCTATTCCCTTCCAAGGCATATGCATTGGTTATTTTTAACATATAGTTATGTGGTTTTTTTAATATATGGTTTATCTGGTACATATTTGTTGTTGGTTGTAGTACATATGGTGATATATTATATTATATATAATATACCAAGAATCCCGTAGGATTAGAGTTAAGCCCCCTGAGCATTAAGGTTCAGGTTGTATAGTGATACAATGACTAGGGGTTGGGGCTATCCCTCAGCCCCTTCCCCCCCCCCTCCATATAAACTTTAATTTAAATTAAATATATTATATGTCATTGGAATATTAAAGACCAACGCATGGTGTATTGGTATGGAGGGATATGTGAAAGATCGTTGCTTTGGGAGGTTAAGGGGTCAAACCCCATGGACTCCATAATAATTTTACATAACCAAAACATTAATGCCCAATGAAGCATTGTCACATGGCAACCTCTCATTGCCTAACCTATGCCACGTGTCAAATGTTGATTGAACCACTTGCACCTGCCAACTCATCTATTGACTGTTCATTCCAATCAATTTTCCACGTCACCCTGCTGTGCAATCTCACTGCTTATGCCACCATGCCATGTGTCACCTTCTGGTGTTTCCACGTAGCACCCTTGTTTTGCCTCTTTTGACCAAACTTTGACTGCTCATAACTTTTTCATACGAGCTCCGTTTGAGATGAAATTTGTGTCATTGAAAATATGATGACGATCTCTATGCAATGATGTTATTTTATAAACAATTTGAGATGGTTGAATTTTGAGCATTTATGGATCCCCTAGGACCTCAGTGAGCATTTCGGATCCACCTGGACCTCTGTGAGCATTCCTTATATCCTAATGGATCACACCTTCCCACTGAAGAACTTTTGGACCTCCAAAAGTATTAATATTCAACAACTTAGTGATGATAAGTCTAAATCACTCTTTCATCTTACTGAAATGCTCTAATCAGTAACTTAATGATGAAGTGTTTGCACTCTTCCATCTTGTTGAACATTATGTACTCATTTTCTCATTTTGGATTGACCTCGGATATTGGATATCATATCAGTGTAACTTTATTTGCTTCTCTGGAACATAGCTCTGACTCTAGCCTCTAGCATTGTAGCTAATATATGTAGCTCTATTTTTGCCTTATAGATTCCTTCATAATAAAATCCTCTATTCACTGAATCTATGTAATATTTGAATCATGTATTTCAACATTCACTTCCATCTCCTTTGTTGAAGATAGTCTATCTCAACCAATTTGAAACCAAGTCGAATGTTGATTTATGCCTTGCCCTTTTGGACTCGTTTTTCATGTATTGTTGATGTATATGTAGAAGTCCTTGAATGAATACTTCGTTCATTGTCACTCCTTCCTTGAAGAACAATTATGCTTGTGTTGTTATCATGTGTACCTTCCTTGATTGTTTCTGTTCAAGGTATACATCCATGAACATGACATAAAATGGGTATATATCTTTAAGTATATACCTCTTAACATCTCTTAGGAAGTTTTTCATTACTTCGATGCTCTTTCTACTCTTGAACTACATGCTCCAACTGTCTACATTCTAATGTTCCTTCACTTACAGTTCTTCAGAATCAAGAATGTTGACCAGAAAATTTGATCCATATGTAGTCTTGCTAACAATTAATGTTGTTTACCTCTTGATCTACATGTTCCAACTGCCTACATCATTATGTTCCTTCACTTACAGTTCTTCAGAATCAAGAATGTTGACCAGACAATTCGATCCATATGTAGTCTTGTTGATAATTACTATTCTTGAGCTCTTGATCTACATGTTCCAACTGCCTAGATCCTTATGTTCTTTCACTTACAGTTCTTCAGAATCAATAATGTTGACCAGACAATTCGATCCATATGTTGACTTGATGATAACGAGACAATACAATTGTCTTCACTGTTGTTGAAAAAGGCTTAGAAATTCCTTCAATATTTTTCTCACTCTGCAACAATATAAGGTGGTAATATATAGACTCTCTTACAAAATTCCTCTCACTCATACAAGGTGGCCATATATAAACTTTACAGAGCCCCTCTCACTCTTATAATTTACAATGAGTGGCTTACAAGACTTAAATAGACTTTACAAAATATTTACATATAAATTGTACAAATAATTTACAAATATACATTTATACAATATTGTTTTCAAATGGTTTACTTATGGACTTATCATTCCCATTGTACTGGGAGGAGTCTCGCAGCTTCTTACCTCTGACAATGCCTCTAGCGCTGATGCAGAATCTGACATTGAATTTGATGCAGAATATGATTCTAAGAAACCATTTGTCCATACTCTAGGTCTTCTCAATAACCTATACATCCTCTCTATGTGAACACCAAGTACTATAGTTGTGTCTGGGGCAACCTCCCTTGAATTCACACGTACTTGACCATCCTTAAATGTGACAATATAAACATCATCTTCAAATGTCGCAACTGAGAGTAGGTTAACCTTTAGGTCTAGAACATATAGCATATTTTCAATCCCCAAAAATCCTCATGACCTGAGCTGGAATCTCACATATCCATATCCTATAATTTCTTTCTTGGTGTTGGTTCTAGATCCAACATAGCAATCTACGTGGATTTCTTAGAATGTTAAAAAAACAAATCTCATCCATGTCATGTGGCGAGATGAGCCACTGTCCATGAACCATTCTTCGATGTCTTCGTAAATCACCTTTCCAAGACCAACCATTAGGAAGTATTATTTACTAATATCTTCATCTAGAGCTATTGTTGCTTGTATTCTTGCAAGTGCTTTCTCATATCTTTGGTTCTGCTTCGGAAATAAATGCGGATAAAGTGTCCAACACTTCTCAATTCGGTGTCCACTCTTATTACAATAAGAGAAAAATACTTCATTTCCCTTTTCGAAATATGATCTCTTTCATTTAGCCTTCTTCTTAGAGGGATTATCTTTCACATACACGGATTGTCTTCCATCCCTCATGTCCAACTCATGAGTGACGGTCTTCATCCCTTTTCTAGGACTGAGAACATATTCTAGCTGAACCTCTTCAATTGTCTTTGAACATTCTCCAACTTCCTCATATCCTAAGCCTACATAATGAGGTATTTCCTTTACCTTGGTCGTTGTTTGTAACCCTTTAATAGGTGATGTAATCTAGTGCATAGGAGACTTTGGATTCTCCATCTGCTCATCTGCATGGTACTGTGCCAACAACTTGTCCTTTACTTGCACTAAGGATTCTCATTTTCTACTTGATGGAATGGGGCCCATAACTGCAACTTCTTTTCCAAATCATGAAAGATACTTCTATGAAATTCTTCATGATGTAACAGTTGATCTTAGAGCCTTTGCTTCTCTTCCTCGAGAGCTTGCAACTGCATCCTCAACTCAACATTCTCTCATTGGATTTTTCAATTAATATATTTTTTCAGCCTCAATTTTATCAAGGCTTTACCCATCTTGTCCTCTTTAAAAGAGCCTTCAAAGTATTCACCAATATGATTTTTTAAACCTCGTCACACCAAAAACTTGAAAAAACATGTCAAAGCTTGCTCTAATACCACTTGATCTGAAAATATTTAGACACCACTTATTCCTTCAAAATAAACATGCAGCATCTAACTTGATTCCCATATAAATTCTAGGAATTATTGAGGTGATTTGCAGAAATGATGATGATGTGTCCTTTATCCAAAACCCCTTTATGATGACTAATTTGAAGTGAATTTGAGATAACTTGGCAGAAAACAAAAGAACTCACACAATAATAATGATGGTGTGCTTTGTTTCATCTTTAATTTATTTCAACCAAATGAAAATTGCTTATCTTTATATCGAGATATCAAAACACATATGTAAATGGACCAAACAAGCCAATATTGAGGGTCCTATGAAAATCCACAATGCAAATGCACAAACAGAGTTTATATTTGAAATCCTTGCGAAAAACTGAGAAAAATGAGTATAATATTGTCCATGTTTCGTCAAAGTACCTTCACATAAGACTATTACAGATGACCTTAAATTACAAATCTGACCTCATATTCTCGTTCATTGTGAAAAACCGTCCAATTTTGATATAAGACACTTAAAAATCCATTAACATACTATTTGGCATGCTTTACAGTGCAACTCAAGATTACGTTGTACTTACACGTACTTCTGTACAATTTCATATAGTCTCAAAATATGTGCCATGTCCCTGCCTCGAACTCTATGCAGTCTCAAGATGTGTGCACATGGGGATCTGTGTTGGCCTTGGGATCCATGCCCAATATATAGGGTTGGGTCTAAAATCACCTCCATATTTAGCTGGCAACTAATTTGCTAAATTTAGCGAAATCCCACTAAATCTTATATGGGTTGTTGGATGAATTGGTTAAGAACCACTTGCTAAATTTGGCAGGACCCAAGTTCGATTCCCCTCCAAGGCATATGCGTTGGTTATTTTTAACATATATTTATGTGGTTGTTTTAATATATGGTTTATCTTATACATATTCATTGGTGTTTGTAGTATATATGGTGATATATTACATTATATATAATATATATATATATATATATATATATATATATATATATATATATATATATAATAATCTATTTTTAAGGCCACGGCCAAGCCAGACACCAAATTGGTGTATGAGACCCCCTTTTTTGTGGGACAAGGGACCCCCTCCGCCCAGTGATTTGACTGGTAAAGTCTACGAAGGTATACATACCCTACCCCCCTCTTGATTTGAACTTGTGACCTCTTAAAAGGAAACACATGTTCTTAACCATTAGGCCCACTCAGGTTGTTATTATATTTAATATATATAATATACCAAAACTCCTGTTGGATTAGAGTTAAGCCCCCTGCGCATTAAGTTTCATTAAGGTTTAGGTCGTATAGTGATATAATGACCAGGGGTTGGGGCTATCCCTAAGCCCCTTCCCCACCTCCATATAAACTTTAATTTAAATTAAATATATTATATGCCATTGATATATTGAAGACCAATGAATGGTGTATTGGTATGGAGGGATATGTGAAGGCTTGGCACTTTGGGAGGTCAAGGGCTCGAACCCCATGGACTCATTAATAATTTTATATAACCAAAACATTGATGGCCAATGAGGGGCTCCCACGTGGCAGACTCTCATTGGCTAACGTGTGCCACATGTCAAATGTTGATTGAACCACTTGGACCTGCCAACTCATATGTTGAATGTTCATTCCAACCAATCCATCACATCACCCTGCTATGCCACGTCACTGATGATGTCACCATGCCACGTGTCACCTTCTGGAGCTGCCACGTGGCACCCATGTTTTAACAAAACTTTGACTGCTCATAACTTTTGCATACGATCTCTATTTGAGAAGAAATTTGCGTCGTTGGAAATTTGACGACAAGCTCTACGCAATAATATCATATTATTGATTATTTAAGACGATTGAATTTTGAGAATTTATGGATCCCCTGGGACCTCTATGAGTGTTTTGGATCCTCCTGGACCTCTGTGAGCATTCATTAGATCCTCCTAGATCAACCCTAGATGCTCAGATGCTTTTTTCTGAGTTTTTGAAGGCACAAGTCTACCAGGAGATGCAATGGTTCTCATGCACTCTACGGCAAGCACATGTCCCCAAGTAGGAGCCAGATTTTATCTCCATTTTGTGGGATAACTAAGGAGATTATGTCTCGAGGCCCCTTAGGTTGAAAATATGGAGTGTTGAGAGAATACATGATCAGAAGTATCCACTTGCACAGATGAAGACCCGTCTCACCACCACAAAGGTCAGGATTTCCAGATGGCATCCACCACATAAGTTGGCTTCCAAGAGATATTGGGCCTTGCTCCATGAGGTACAAGTAAGGTATTATTGTCAGTGTCATTCAATATTTGAGGCATTTTGAGTATGTTGTATCTTACACTGCTTTAGATTTCATGATATGTTCTTGGAAAGTATGCCTTTTTCCTCGTTTCACCTTGGTGTTTGACATTGTGCCCTATTCACTGGTCTTTCTCAGGAATGGGTTTGTTACTAGGAACTCCCTTGAAGATCCATTGTATCGTTTCCAACCATACTTACCACTTTCCATCACTAAAACCCCCATTTTCCTTATCTCTTGGGATTTTAGGGTGTATTGATCCAAGAAGGCATTGTCCCTCTTCTATGGGAAGAAGGGGTTGAAGGCCCAGAGGGATTGATGTTGGCTAAAAGGAAAAAATCCCATTTATATAGACCTTCCAGATGCTTCACCAAGGGATCCCCCGAGAAAGAAATGAAGTGCTTCTATGTATGAAAATGGGGACCCACAAGAATAAATGATTATGAATGCTTAAAGGGTTAGTTGGAGGATAGGAGGTCTCATCACGAGTTGGCCTATCATGATCATGGTATCTAGTGGTATGACATTACCATCATCCGGTCACCAAGCGAGGGTAATGGATCTCAATTGCATGGCTGAGAGAAAGGGGGTCTCATCACAAGCCAACCTTTTCATTTCCGCAAAGTATTTGTGAGTGACATTGTCATTATCTGGACACCACACTAGGGAAGTGACCTTCAACTCATCCTTAAAACATGAAAGAAACAAATAATGGAAATAGAATGGGCTTGGAAAAAGTGCATCACAAACGAAGGTGCCACACACCCTCTACAAAGGCACCCGTGAATGAGACACTACAACCCCTTGTATGTCACGAACCCCATGCCTAGTGACTCTTGATCCATAACCACTTCATCTATTTCACATGGCTTAGAGAGGGATCACTTGGGAAACACTCCTTGACCTAAGGAAAGATCTACCCAATAGGACACCTCGTCAACCCTCCCATATTCAGGCTTAGAAAGTCACATAATGTCTTTGAGCACTTACTTGTTTGAGTGGGTAATATTTGATGCACATGCTTAGGTGGCCCATATATTGATTTGATTTACTAATCATGATATTTTGACTTGAGATCCTTAGAGGGCATGCTTATTTGCCTTTGTAGGACCTAGTTGGTGGACAGTTTTGGAGGAAAAATCCTAGCTTGGGCTTCCATGGGGATTGAATCCCATAGGTTTGATGTCAAGGGCCCACATGTCAAATGATAGAGACATACCTTCAGAGGTCTAGAAGACAACCTAGAAGACATGACATATCCCTCACATTTCAAACATTTTTCCTGGGTGAGGCAAAACGCCATCTTTAGAGGCATGACGTCACCTAGAAGGGATAGGGTTTGGTGGTGAAGTTATCACTCATTGACACATGGAGGTTTTGAGGAGAATGAGGCCTTGACCATGAGGAGATGGCCTAGATTATTGACATGTGGATTTTGGAGGCCTAACAATGCTTCTCCAACACCAATGACTTGCTCCTAGTTTCAAAATGTCCCCTAAAGGGGTGTTGTCACCTTAAGTTAGGGTTTCCTTTTGTGTAAAAGTGATTTTAAAGATTAATTGTTTAATATTATTTTTTTAAAGGGGAAATATTAGGGTTGTTAACCCATAATCTTGTGGTTTACCCTAAAATTATGTGCACAAACTATGTTAGTGACATTTTGTATAAATAGAGATCATAAGATCTCATTTTGAATCATAACTCTCCCATTGTGAGAAGTATTGGACTGAAATTTTCGCTATCTTTGGCTATTTTATCTCTTGTTCTCTTGTGTATGGATACTTTATTGGTTATTGGTTGGTGGGAGTGATGTGTTATCCTTGTAAGTCTCTTGTTTTGCTATTGTGGTGGTTTGTCTTAGCATGTTTCCTTGAATTGGTAAGGATTCTACTTTGTGTCAAGGTTATTTTTCTAGAGCTAGGTGAGAAGTATAAGTGCATACACCCCCACATTATCCTTCATCATTTTATTCTTAAGTATTGTTGATTTAATAAGGGTTTACTAAGAGAAGTATAAGTGCATACACCCTCCTAGTCTAAACCCTAGCTAGAGATACTTGCCTTGGGGAGTAAGAGTATTTACACCCCCAAGGAGGTATTACCTCTAGCTCTTTCTTTCCTTGACTCCATTAACCCAATAATTAAAGGCACTAGTCATTACTTGTTGCATTGGAGAAATAAATTGTTGCCTTGGTAAACGTGAAAGTTTCAAGTTTTGAAGTTATCTCCTTTGGAAGTTTGTATTTAAGCCTTTGGCTCTCTTGCCTCATTGAGGCATCCCATTTCAACCATTAAATCTTGTTTCTATTACAATGAACTTCTACATCCATAAGGTTGTAGAAAACCTAACCCTTTAACCCCTAATAACTCCTAAATTAACCCTAGGACTAACCCCTAACTTTTCCCTAACTCTCTACTAACCCTAGCGCACTTGTTGAGCTAGTTAAAGGTGTTTTTCATTGGCTGATTTTTATGCTATAAATCTTGGTTTGCTACAACTATAAGGCTGATAAATATCACTGCAGTTATCTTTTTGTTTCAGCCTTGATTTTATGCTAGAGTATTGATTTATCATTGTTTAGTTGAACTAGCCTTAAATAGATTGTCTCTTGCTTGTTCAATCATACTCTTAGGATTTATTTTACAGCCTTTATTATCTTCCATGTGATGATATATAGCATTTATTTTTGCTGCAATTAGGGATGACAAGATTAACTTGCTCGTCCAACTAACATATTGCAAGTATTCTTGGTTTTCATTGTGGCTTGGGAAGGTACCTTACTCTCGGCAGGTCACTCAACTCATTTGAAAACCCTTTACCTTCCCCAAGACCATTTTCTAAGCTCCCCTTTCCATTTATAATTGACCTTTAGGGACATCCATTCATACTTATCATTTTTCATATCATTCCCCCTAGGGTCACCGGGATTCCTCCCTTGAGGTGACTACCTCACCTCTAAGGTGACTGGAACACCTGCCTAAGGTGACAGTGGGTAGGTGTTCTCCTAGTTTTTGCCATTTTGGTGGTTGGTTCAGGCTTTGCCCAACCTACAACTTGTGTGATAACATGTCTTATTCCTTTATATGATGCATGAAACCTATGGTCTCTATGATTCTCATGGCATCTTGGGTGAGACCTTCTTCAGTCCTTTACGATTGAATATGTATGCACCCATGGGTATTTTTTTGTTAAGCCTCTCAAACCATGGGTCTAAAACCCCACATAATCAGCCAACAAGACTGTCAAATATAATTAAGCTAGTTCAGTACAAACCAGTTGATTATATTGATAACAACCATTCCATGAATACTTGAAATGATAGCATTCAAATAACTTTCACTAGTACATATGACCAAATTTGCGACGGTTTTTCGTTGATATTGCCACAATTATCCGTCGCAATTTCCATGAAAGTCGAGATTTTTTTTTGTAGGAATAATTTCGTCGCTATATCCACAATCCAGGTGTGCGTGGAAAAATCGACGAAATTAGCTCTCCACATGTCACCACCTTCAATATCGGTTATCCATATGCATCGTCACAATTACGACAAATTATCGTCGCAATAACAACGAAGAAATGTGGCAATTACGACAAAACTTTGTCGCAATTGGGATGAAATGTTATGCCAAGCCAATAACTTACTACACAGTTGTTGAATGTGCGACGAAAGTCCGTCGCAACTTGCGACAAAAATCCATGGTAATATCTACGAGTGCAATATCTCCAAACCAAAATTACGATGCACATGTTGTATATGCGACGAATATTCGTGGAAAATTGCGACGAAGTTTCGTCGCTATAGATACCGTTGTGGTAAAATAGTAAAATTTTTCTAAGAAACTTGCGTCAATATTATGACGATGACTTTAGGTTTTAAAAAAAAAAAATTACATGAAATATGGTATACCATATTGTATGCCATATTACAATGTAATATGGTAATGCCATATTACATTGTAATATGGCATTACTATTACATTGTAATATTCTAATATTCTAATATATTGTAATATATATATCCCCTACAAATAATGAAGGCACTAATCAACCAAATATTGTAAGCATGTGTTATCATGAAGTTGGATTAGAAGTAAGGATACCAATATGACAATATACACAAAGAATAATTGGGAATATTACTTTAAAAAAAACACATGGATTGCATGAGTGAGTCATTATGCAATTTATATTACACAATACTATGACAACACTTATAAGATTTATGGATGATATCTTAAGACCATTTCTCGAACTTGTTTATTGTAGCCTCCTTGGATGATATTTTGACTTTTAGCAAGATTTGGG
>JASDQU010710721.1:0-24485 GCA_032191745.1 Picea mariana
GGTTAGGGAACATCATGCCTTTGACTCTCCAGTCAGCGAATTGATGATCTAACCCCACATGTCCTACCTGTAAATGAACGGTCCTCCTTCTTTCGAAATTTTGTATGCCCACTTCTACTTGTACTTTAAAGAGCATGCATGTTCTCCTTGATCCAACGATGGTCGGGTCTTGTGCTTGGATCTAACATCTGAGATCTGTCATCCTCTTCAGTGCACTCTTCTTGTCTACATTTAGATCTGACGTCCCTTGTTCTATCGGGAATTCAGGAAGAGATCCAACGAACACGATTGTTGCTCTTCCCCGATTATCACTACACCGTTGATCATCGTTGTTGTACTCAAGCCATCATCACTACTGTACTGCTGCTGTACTCAAGCCATCATCACTACTGTACCACTGTTGTACTCAAGCCATCATCACTATTGTACTTGCCATCAATGACAAGTATACGCTGCCTATAAAACATGCCAACAATCCTCTGTACATTCTTCCTGTACTTATGCCATTTGACACCTTTTACTTGAAAAATTCGACCTTTTTTTTGGGCATTTATGAAGGGTGGCGTCCCCTGGCCATGTTGGGGGAGGGACATGGCACCCCCTCTGCCATGTTATGGGAGCGCCACTACTGGGATGGCATCCCGTCTCTCACTCTGGTGGAGCACTATTCTTGTTAGATGGGAAAGGGGGATCCTCCACATTAATATATGGGCTAGCTCTCTCAAGATAGGGTTGGTTATGTTCAACCCCCTTGCATTGGATTCACCTTAGGATCTGATCCAAACCTCAAGGAACCATATCCTCAACCATATCCCTCTTTTTCTCATGGTGGTTGTACCTCTCAATCCTATATATTGAAGGCTTTCCAAGGTGATGGAGGGAAGTAATCAGTCAGAGTATCATCATTTTGATCTTGGTAGATTCATGCAAGGGGATGGATGAGGAGAGCTTGGGGAGGCTTCTACTACATCAATCGTCATCTCTAAGCATTGTTTTTGGGTTCTCATTTGAATATACTTGACCTATTTCCTTCAATATTGTCTATTCTTGCATATGATTGTCTATTGTTGCTTCAATCTTTGTAGATGATTTTTTTTTACCTAATCAACTAGAGTAGGAGATAGTCATTTATCTTTGCTACCAATTGTAGGTATCAAGTTGTGTCAGAGGATTTGAAGATGAATCTCATGGATTGGAAGTAGCAAGAACAAACTTTGAAAAAAGGTACATCATGCCCTTTCTCCCTGTCTCTTTCTTATTGGTTAAACTAAGTTCAAAGGGATGTTAGTTTCCACTTGTAGTGTTTCTATCTTGGTATAGGGATCTAGTAGTCCAAGGGAGGTTTCATCTATATGCAGAAGAAACATTCTGTAATAGAAATTGGTGACTCTGTTGGGGAGGGATCTCGACTAGTTTTTCCCTGGATCGTCTAAAGCCTTTGCCTATTATTATATATTGTTTGTTGATTGATTCTGATCTAATTCCCTTTTCCTCTTTTTCATTGAAGATATCACAGATTCATTGATTAGTGTTTCTGATTTTTTATCCTTTTTGAGAAAAATTTTGAACTTTTCAGAAGGGTGGCACTCGTCTACAGTTCACACCAGGGTGCCATTACCCTGATTGGTGCTCCCCATAGGCCTTCTAGAGGGAACCGTTAGTTGACTAGCACCCCCCCAGAGCCTCATACAGGTCACCATTCCCTTAACTAAAGCTCTGTCTCCTTGAGAACAGGGGCGCCAATCCCCCTATTTTGGTGATTTTGCCTCTTTATGCTTGCTCTTTCTCAGTCTGATTTTGAGGGGATGTTTTCCCAGAGACTCCTGATTGTCTTTGACTTTGTTTAGGATTGAAGTTTTGATGTTTATCACTCATTTTTACCTTTTTTGATATTGCAAACCTCTTCTATGTTGTGAGATTGATTCACCATTTTTTTCACTAGTTTGGTCTTTGTCTCATGATCTTTCGATTATCTGATTGATGAGTCTGCAAAGGCTTGTTTGGTATTGAGTTTATGTTCAATCTTCTTTAGAACATATCTCTCTTTTGAATGATTTATATTATATTTATTACCACAACCTAGCTTGAATAATTCTTTCTTGTTGTTCATCTTTAAGGATTGTTGAGTGATTTTCGTCTTCCTCTTTTCCATTGTTTACGTTCTTTGAGTCTTGTCATTTTTTTGAGTGCATTTCTTATTCTTTTGTATCTGCATCGGATTCTTGCATTGAAATTAAGGAAGTAGAAAGAACTTGCATTTGATTTAGGTTCATTACATTTATAATCAAACGAACATAAATTTATTGCATTCAAAGTTTTGGGTGGTAAACTACATTGGTTTTATGCATTTGGAAATGGAAAAATACTCTTCTCCTTTCCATAGATAGAGTTCATCGAACATAAAATTTGCATCTCATTTTGTTTCACTCTTTTGGAGTCGAATTCATGAACATCATCAGTTTCACTTCCATACCCTTGAGTAAACAACATCCTAATAATCAAAACGCTAATTAAAATCTACTTAGAAATTTGTTGATAATAACTTTCCAAAGAGATAGACAAACATGGAATCCTACGATAGGGAGAGAAAATCCAATTTTCATATAAGCATAGTCGGGAACCCCCTCTCACATAGGGGATGAAAATGAGGTCACATGCAGGAGAGAAATGGAGATTACCCCTCCGAGGCTCAACCAATCATAGAGGAACGAGCCTATATTGGGGGGTTTTCTTGAGAAACCATTGTTTTCATTTGATCTCAGAGCTTCGTGAATCCTGAATTCATTCGGGGTCCTCTAGAGTCTTAACAGTACACTTGTATTTAGTTCTCTTGAAGAGATTCATACTTTGATATCCTTCCCATATGTTTGGATCTGAATTTCGACTGTACCCACTTGGAGGTTGAATTTGAGTTGGTAAACTTAGTGGCCTTTATCTTTAGGGTTCATACACAAGGTGACATTGAAGAGGAGTCTTAGTTGTATCTGGGTCAGATGTTGATCAAACTCACTTGGGCTCCTTGGAGGGTAACCCATGAATAGACCGTGAGGGAACTAGCACCAAAGTGTAAGTCCGTTAAGCAGTTTTCCAATGTAGCTGATCCACCCGCTCTATCCCAACCCCTTAGCACTTTGATCTTACGATGTTGGATTTCATCTCCAACTAGGACATTGAATGAGAAGAGGTTTGTTTGTTTGGTTTTCTTCCTAGATTTTTTTGTGTGCGTTGTTTATCTTTCCTTAGAAATCCCTTAGGGTTGAGTCTATGTCTATGGCGTCAGTTCCTAGAACTACCAAAGAAAGAACCCTTTTCCCCAATATATCGTATGTTTCTCTTTATGTGGGACACGTTGGTCTTCCTTATATTGCTACTTTGACTCTTCCCAGACTCACTATAGGTTTATCGGTTTGGTTTTTTTCCACTATGGTGAACGTCGATGATCCTAGTGCTTCATCCGTAAGTAATCCACCCCAGGACCATCAACCTTATATTGATCCTCTACCTTCTTCACACGTAGCGTCTTCTTATCCTTCTTCCTCTTATCCTAGTGAAAGATCTATAGCTAGTAACCAGGAGGATAAGAAGAAGAAGAAAAGGAAGATTAAGAAGAAGAAAAATAATCTAGGAGGGAACTTCCAACCACTGCAGGAAATATTGGAAGCAATCAACCAATTGTTTTTCATAATGGTGGGAGTGTTTATAATGTCAAAAAGTCTACAAAGACACATCGCAAACATAAATTCCCTTGCAGTATTTGTAAGGGTGACCACCTTCTTAAGGATTTCCTTGGTATTCCCAAGGTTGTAGAAGTGTGGTCTCAGGGTTCTCAACCCGTGTCATCAGCCGTTGCAGTTCATGTTGGTGACAACCCATCAACTAGTGATAATCATGTTGGAAGTAAGAAGGGTAAAGTCAAATTTCCTTGTTTTTTATGTAAGGAGATGCACCGAACCTACCTATTCCCTCGTATAGATGAGGCTTCATATATGTTTGAAAATATTGTTGATGTCCAGCAAAACATTCCAACATTTTACCATAAAATCTCTCTCAACCCGTCATTGGTTGATGAACTGGTCAATCCAATTGACCAGGTAATCCATTTGGTTCAATCATTGATTGAGTTGGTCAATCAAGTGATCGGTCTAATTTCAACTTCAATCGATCCCACTCTCCCCTTGGAGAGTGAATTTAAAGTGGTCGATCCAATACCAACCTTGGTCGATCCCACTCTTCCAAGGAAGAGTGAGGATGTCACTCAAGTCTTTCTTATTTCTTCAGATTCTTCTAGACAAGGGGGCACTTAACCCATACCAACGGAACCCCCTCCGAGTAATGATGCCATTATTTTAGATTGGGGTGCACTGCCAGAATCTTGTCTCCCTTCCTATATACCTTTCCAAATCATTATTCAGGTTTGTGGTAGGAACGTTCCTCAGATTATTGTCGATGAGGGTGCATCGGTTAGTATTTTATCATCCATTGCTTGGAAAACTCTTGGTTATCCTTAGCTTGTGTCAGTGACTCAGAATTTGTTGGCTTTTAACAAAATGACTAGTCAAACTTTAGGGATCCTTACTCAGTTTCTCGTGACTTTGGGAGGGAAAATTTTCTTTATTGATGTGATGGTAGTCCAAGACCCCTTGGATTTTAATTTTCTCCTCAGGCGAGGCTATGTTTATGCTATGAAGGTTGTTGTGTCCAGAGTATTTTGTTTGATGTGTTTCCCTCACAATGGAAACATATTGACCATAGACTAGCTTTGATTCATTGGCCCTTAGACGATCAACCATCTTACTTCCCTAAATGGTCCTTACATGTTAGCGACATCTGCCTCATTGCATGTCAATTATATGGAAACTTGTCCCATGCATTCAACTCTGAATGAGAAGGAACCTCTCCCTTCTTTTGATTTAGATCTGGTAGTTGACATGGTGATCTCTTTGATAGGGCTATTATAGATTGATATCCCTACCCATATCGCATCCCTCAACATGTATTCCTTCCAAAGTGTGGTTCTACCATCTAGTGAATATCTCTTGGAAGCCATGATTTAGGTTTGTCCCTTGACATGTATTCCTTTCAGATAATTTTCCTCTTGGAATCCATGATCAAGTAGAGGTCTTTGAGAATAGTTTATTTGTTGATTTCAAGCTCGTTAAAAAATGAATCCATGTTCGAGCAGGGTTCCCAATTCTGTGTCAAGCTCATTAAAAAATGAAACAAAGGACCTCAAGCATAGTTTCTAGTTTCAAGATTGCACAAAAATGAAACCTATCGTATAATTATTTGATCCTTTGGTAGTACCTAGTCACGAGCATAGTTATTTTCCTATGTCAAGCTCATTAAAAAATGAAACATTTTCGTCTCTTGTTTAGTCGAGTATTTCACTAGATCTCATAACCTAACGTTACTTTCATCTTCATTTTTTTGTTGACCCTTTCTCTCTATATGGTACAGAAATAGATGAAAAATTAAGCGTCGATGGATGAAACGAAGCTTGAGGGGTCAGGTCTCCAGGCTCAAGACATCATGTTGGAGAAAAGCCACTAGCTCCCATCATGCAACTAGGGGAAAAGTACCAACTATCCATGGGTCCCATTCGAAACCTTTGGACATTACATTGTGAACTCTTTGGAGCCTCCTTTAAACTCTTTTCAGACTCCCTAAACATGAAAATATTTTTGAGTGAGCTTAATTCCTTTCACACTCGTTAAAAGGTTTGAAAGGGCGTATTTCGAGTGGTAGTTTATCTCTTTTTTTTCCTCGAGAGACTAATTACAAAAAAGGACTACTCTAATCAAGCATGATTCGAATATTTCTCCCATGTATTATTTTACACTTTTTTCGGGATTGGGAGACTAAATTTACAAAAAATTCATCCACGGATTTGTCTTTAAGATCTTTTCAGACTCTCTAAACGTGAAAACATTGAGTTTACCTTCTTTGGGCTTGTAAAGCTATGCATCGAAGGACCTATGTGAGTCCAATATCTAGCACCCATACAAGACAAAACCCCTCCTTATTTAGGTTCATTAATCATATGTCGAGAAACTCATCTGAAGGATGAGTTATACCAATCATTTGTTACCCTCCTCAAGCTTGTTAAAAAATAAATAGGTAATCATCTATCTGGATGGGGGAAAATTCAAATAAGTGGATCAATTTTTTGGAATCCTTTATGGAAGCTATTGTTTCCCTTGAACATGCCACATGTTTGTGTCTCAATTTACAATTGGGAAATCTTCTTGTCTCTGAGTCATAGAAATTATGTGTGTCTCTATACTTTTTCATAGCAGTCTAAGAGTGCTCTTACTGTCGTCACATTACATTCTTGGTACTCGTCGAGTCAATGTTGCCAATTCAGTTGTCGTGATTCATAATGTTCAAGGGAAGTTTCACTTCAAACCATCCATCTGTAGTATTGCCAGTTTCTTTTTCCCATGTCAGTCCATACTCATTTGATCCACCATATCTTATCACTTTCCTGTGTTAGTTTCATGTCGATGATGGGGGATACATCAAGGCCCTCCTTCGACGAGTCTTTTCCTATCGAATTTAGCATATTATCTGGGAATTAGACTTAGAAACCAGTTAATACCTTGGGACCTACATGACTCAATGGTAGGCCTCCTCACTTTCGAAAGTAGGTTTACATCATTGACCTATGATCGGATGATTCCATGAATGTTCGACCTCATCTCATTTATTCACATTCATTGGAATGTACTCATTGGGATTCATTGAAATAATTGGTAATTTCCATCGCACTTGTTAATCATTTACCTCAATGACCAGTAATCAAGTGGTTTCTACCATAATCGACATCAAATAATCTATTCACATGGCTAGATTCGTACTGTTTCAGGATTGGGACAAAGACCCTGGGTAGAGAATTCACTCTGTTATGTGCTTTACCTGAGTTGCGATGGATATCATTTGAGAATGTAAAAGGTTTCAGTATGATCACCATGATAGAAATCTTACTGATATGTATACTATCACATAGATCCATTGTGTATTGATCTGTGGCTATGTTTTGTCATCTTGTATCTCCATTGTGTATTTTTCATGGTTGTGATCAGTTCATGTCATGGAGGTATGGATCCACATTGTATCTTTGGTTTCCATATCCTTAGTCAATATTTTCATGGATCCACGATGTATTGGTCGATGGTCGTTCTTTGAGTCATCTCGTATTCTGAGCATAGGTATGCCTACATCGGAAATGGAACATATATTAATATTGTTTGATGATTGTTTGCAGCTTCTGTTAGGTTCTCCCACTCTAGCACCCTTGCATTGAAGAATTTGTAAATTGTTTCGGCCATCAGTTTCTCCTCTAACCTCATGCTTTAGGGGACATCTGTTGCACATCAAAATGTCACACTTTCATTTCACACCCTAAGTGTCCTAAAGTGGCATATGCACCTCGGTAAGTGTCTCATGCACTGTCACAAGTGTCGTATGCACCTTCCCAAGTGTCACATTCACTTTGTGAGGTGTCTCCACCCCTTGACACCATTAAAATAATTTTGCATGACCCCTGAGTCATATGGGAGGAGGAAACCCATCATTTCTAGGTCAAAACACACCTTTTCCTTGGAAAATTCAACATTTTTTTGGGAATTTATGAAGGGTGAAGCCCCCCTGGCCATGTTGGGGAAGGGACATTCTGCCCCCTCTACCATGATAGGGGAGAACCACTACTAGGATGGCACCCTGTCTCTCACTCTAGGGGAGCGTCATTCTTGTTATAGGAGAAAGGGGCATCCTCCACCTTAATCTATGGGCCATCTCTCTCAATATAGGATTGGTTATGTTTGACCCCCATGCTTTGGATTCACCTTAGGATCTAATCAAAACCTCAAGGATCCATATCCTCAACCATATCCCTCATTTTTTTATGGCGATTGTACCTTTCAGTCGTAGTATCATCATTTTGATCTTGGTAGATTCATCCAAGGGGCTGGATGAGGAGATCTTCGAGAGTTTGCTAATGCATCAATCATGGTATGTAAGAATTATCTTTGGGTTCTCATTTGAATATACTTCATCTGTTTCTTTCAAGCTTGTGTATTTTTTCATATGCTTGTCTATTGTTGCTTCAATATTCGTAGATGAATTTGTTTTACCTAATCAACTAGAGTAGGAGATAATCATTTCTCTTTGCTACCCATTGCAGTTATCAAGTTGTTCTAGAGGGTTTGAATATCAAGCTCACAGATTGGAAGCAGTGAGGACAAACTTCGAAACAAGGTACATCATGCCCTTTCTCCCTTTCTCTTTCTGATTGGTTAAACTAAGTTCAAAGGGAGGTTAGTGTCCACTTGTAGTGTTTATGTCTTGGTATAAGGGTCTAGTAATCCAATGGAGGTTTCATCTATTCATAGATGAAACATTCTATAACAGTTGTGAATAGAGGATGTTATGGAATGTATGATCTTGGCATGAGTTCTTAGTGCAACAGATGTTGTAGCATAGGCATGCTGCAGCAGCAAGCATATTGAAAAGAAGATGTGTTGCAGCATGAGGTTGTGACAGGAAATGTGGTTCAGCAGGAGGTGCGTTGTAGTAGGATGTTGTAACAGGAGGTATGTTGCAGTAGAACGTGTTGTTGCAGAGGCGTGTCACAACAGAAGTCGAGTGTTGTAGTGAAAGAAGTGAGTTGCAGCTAAATAAGTGTGTTTTAGAATAGGCATTGTGTAATAGGAGGTGTGTTGCAGCAAATGCATATTACAGTCGAAGGCATGTTGTTGAAGATGTGTTGTAGACACAATTGTAGGTGTGTTGCAGTAGAAGTTGTGTTATAGTATAAGATATGTTGGAGTAGGAGGCGAGTTGCAACAAGTGAATGTGTCGTAGACTGGTTAATGAAGATTGTTGTTCAGTATCATATGTTTGTTGGTGATATAGGGTAGAAAATGTGGATATGTGATAGTTGAGGTACAACCTAAGGGGTTGCAACATTATCAGTTTGAAAAAATAGGGAAATGTAGTAATGAGGAAGAAGCATTATGAAAATTATGATTTCAGTTATGCATAAATCAAGAAATGTTATGTTCCATATGTACTATAATAGTAGGGGGTGGACTTCCATGCATAAAGTGTTATAAAAGAATGGTTCATCTCCAGGATAAAATAAATTGCAAAGATATCAAGTTAGCTTCAACAATGGATGAAATAATTGCAAGGGTGTTAGAGTTAGTTACACTCTTGATGATTGGTTTCCGAATAGTGGTCCTATGTAAACATGATAACAAGAAGACCTAGGAGAATGATGGTTCAGCTTGTGTTTTCTAAGATCAAAATGGTAGGAGGTAGTGTCAGAGAAAGGGATTGTGAAGGATAGTTTGGTTGAGGGATACAACATAACTCCCGAGAAGTTCTTCGTAAAGATGAGCAGGTTAAGAAGGTGCACAACCAAGAGTTATAATGGAGATAAATGGAGTGGTATCATATGTCAGAGTGAATTTGTTGAATGGGAAAGGATTGAAGCTGCAAGAAGAAGAAGAAAGCCAAGAACATAAAGCTACAAGAAGAAAGTACATAAGGTTATTGCTAAGAAAGCAGATAGTCTCTGAGATAAATATATACTAGAGATAGGTGGTGGTTGTTGTGGTAGTTATCCATGACTATTATCTTAAGATGAAAGAGGTAGTGTGGTTCATGAGAGGATTCATGAGATGGAAGTTATGGTGGTGTTTATCCATGATTGTTAGCTTAGATGAAGGAATAGTCATTGGAAATGAGTGAGTTTGGTTGTGAGAGGAATGTAGTCATAAGGTTTCCTGGATTGGAAACTAGGATCATATGTTTTGAGGAGCACATTGGTAGTAGTGAGAGAATTGTTGTGAGATGGTGGCCAGAGGTTTTTGAGTATACCTGAATTTAAGAGAAATGAGGATGAATAGAAACACATAAAATTATAGTAGTGGAAAAATAGAGGCACATGTGGTTTAGTCAAATCTAACAAAGAAAAGGATAACGTACAGTCTAGAATATGAGGAAGTTGATGAATATGTTGCTGACAAAGAAAGAGAGAATATTTCAAATCTCTTAAAGAAGAATACATGCTACAGAAGAATGTTAGAAGAATCGTAGGTTGTTGAGGACTGAGCGTGAAGGTGTTGCATGGAGAAGAAAGATCTTGAAGCTATGTCTCTAGTAATTTGTCAAGAATGTGAATATGCTGACAGAATCCCCGACTGAGGTATCCTGCATGTGGTTGTGGATTGAGTCAAGGGAAGTGTAACATGGAAGCATGTGACTCCATGTTGTGTGGCTTCGAGCATGAGTGGCTAGCTACACCAAAGAAAATTTGTACACTATAGGAAAAAGGGCAGTGGGATATCCTAGATGGGATGTGACTTGGATCCAGTTGTGCAGGTGATGCATGGATGAAAAGCACATGAATAGTGTTTATGGTAATAAATAAAGAGATACAGAGAAGGTAGTGATACCAGAAGGTGATTTGCTGAAAAAAAATTAAGGTGAAGTAGGAATAAGATGAAAATTCTAGATGTCCATGATGATAATATTATGTCATTGTTACAGATGGATGTGTAACAAGGGACAAAAATGAGTCGAGAGAAAGAATGTGAAACAGATAAATATTTCTTACATATTGAAGCGTGTATAGTAGATGAGGATTGTATAGTTGGGAGTGCAACAATGATAGAAGATGTATTGTGCAATTGTAGATGTGCATGATTTACGTCATAATCATGAGGGAATTATTTCTTACAACTTGGAGAGTTTGATGCAGGAGCATCTCAGTCAACCTAGAGATGACACAACGAAGATGACTGCGGAGATGTTACAACAATGATTAAGTGTTGTATGAAATAAATAGTAGCAGAATGAGATAGACTACAGGAAGTAACAACAATGGTGCAAATCAAATGAATATTATAGAGTGTGGTAGTGCAGGCTATGGAGCACTGCTACAACATGGACATGTTTCTACAGTATGAGTAGGGACATGTTCGTAGAAGGAGAATGTGAATAGTTACAAAAGGAAAGGATGCATTGATGAAGAGTGTGTTGTCAGTAGTGTAAGGAAATGCAAGGCACTTCCACACTAATCCTAGCAAAATAAAAGAAGAATTTAATCAAGAACTAAATGAAACAAGAAATCACTCAATACACCGATATTTTACCCTGGAACCCTTAACCGGGAGAAACCAACATTCCTTTGAGAATTCTTCTCTCTTGTTGTCTTACTCAATCAGAATAAAAGGTTACATGTATAACCTTGGTCGACACCTAAGACATAATCGAAATCATACCCTATTGTCTGCGCAAGAACAACCTTATATCCAATTCGTCTTACATATGCATGAACATCAACCTATACATACACATGCATTAAACTGCATAAGTGTATAACATGATTACAACATTAGCCTTTATGGCCTTACAACATGCCTATTTATAGGATTTACAATAGGGAAAACCCTAAATATTGGCACCCAAAAATGGTTACAGATCTGTGCATATCATTGGCTACAAATACCACAAATCTCAGGATTCTGTTACAGTCAGATTCCAATTTGGGTTACCATTCGACTACCAATCATCCTTCATTCGGTCTCTAGTTGGACATCTCACTCCCGAGTTTTCGTCGATATATTCGACTTCGACTTTACCCATTCGACTTCCTTGAAATTCAAAATTCGATCATCAGTCGATCTACCTCGACTCGACTTTCACTGCAAAGAATACAACAACCCAACATTCTCCCATTTGTTGTCTTCTTTGTTGAAACAAGAGATTCCTATACTTTCATTCACATACCTAGAGAAACAATTCCCAGTGCCTCTTTGTACCAAGAGAACTTCACAACACTCACAGACTTGGTCAACGAGTCTACTATGTTTTCCAACGTGTCTACTTTCTCTAGTAGCACCTTGTTACTTTCCACCATATCTATCATGAAATGGTATTTTACATCAATGTGTTTAGTCTTTGAATGATAAGCAAGGTTCTTTTCTAGAAATATTGTTCTTTGACTGTCACAACTCACCTTCATGGCTCTCTGCTCAAACTCGATTCTTGAACACAACCTTTGAAGCCATAATGCTTCCTTTCTTCCATGAGTGGCCGCCATGTATTCAACTTCTGTTTTTGACAAGGCTACAACCACCTGCCATTTACTCATCAACCTTATTGCTCCACTGAAAAACTTGAAGATGTAATCATTGGTCGACCTTCGTCGATCTAGATCTCTAGCCCAGTCGTTGTCGACAAATCCATGTACATCTATTTTAGCCCTGTCACCTCTAGGATTTCCTTGGTATCATATAACATAGTCCTTTATTCCATACAAATACCTGAATACTCTCTTGACAATTGTCCAATTCTATTTTCCAGGTGTCGACATGTACCTTCTCAACACTCCCATTGCATAGGAACACATGCCATGTCCTCTATCAACAACACTTGCATAGGGAACACATGCAATGTCCTCTATCTCTTCCCATGTCTTTGGAAATTGTTTAGCAGTAAGCCTTACTCCCACTAGAATTGGCACCTTTACTGGTTTGTAATCCTACAAGTTGAGTCGTTTCAGAACTGTTTCAATATACTTCGTCTGATTCAACCATATATTTCTAGCGAATCGATCTCTCTAAATATCCATTCCCATGAAGTTAGTTGCTCTGAGATCCTTCATGTTGAACTTGGAGGATAGTTTCTTCTTGACCTCCTTTATTGTGTCCATGTTGTTTCCAATCAGCAACATGTCATCGACATACAAAGATACATATATGAAAATCCCACCATCTTCCTTGGAATATATGCAGTGATCATCTCTGCTTCTCACAAATCCCAAACTAAGGATGTAAGTGTCAAACTTTTGGTACCACATCCTTGGTGATTGGTTTAGACCATAAATGGATTATTTGAGTTGATACACCAACTCTTGCTTACCCTTTACTACAAATCCTTCAGGTTGTTTCATGTAGATTTATTCTTCCAGTTCCCCATGTAGGAACATTGTCTTCACATCCATTTTTTCTATCTCTAGATTGAATGTTGCATCCAGAGACATCAGTACTCTAATGGAAGTTAATTTTGAAACAGGAGAAAAATATCACCAAAGTTAACTCCCTCGACTTGGGAATAACCTTTCGCTACTAGTTAATCTTTGAACTTCTCAACTTGACCTGAGACATTCATCTTCTTCTTGAACACTCACTTGCTACCAACGAGATTCCTTCCACTAGGTAACTTGACCAAATCCCATTTCTCAAGATTGTACAAGGATTCCATCTCTTTGAACATGGAATCCTTCCATAGTTTAACCTCTGGCGATTTGACTTCCACACCGACCGGTTTAGACTCATCGTCGATGGAAGTTAGCATGAATGTGGAATGGAAGTCAGGAGGACTATACCTTTCAACAAGTTTTCTTATTCTTTCTTACCTCCTTACCACCGAAGTCAGTTGCTCCACCTCTTCCTCAGATTCAATAGACTCATATGAATCATATTCCTTGTTCGTTAGTTCAAACTGCACCGTATCAAGATTATTCTCAGTCTGAAAAACTTTGTCAAGATCAGATTTACCTATGAATTCTATAAATACCACATCTCGACTATACATTTTTCTCCTTGATACAAGATCTCGGAGTTTATATCCTTTCAACCCTTCTTTATATCCGATGAAAATACATTTGACTACCATCTTGTCCAACTTGCTCCTCTTTTCCTTGGGAACATGCACAAATGCATCACAGCCAAATATTTTGAGATGTTCCACTGAAGGATTCTTACCAGACCATACCTCATTTGGATTCATGTCAACTAGCATCAACGAAGGAGACATATTTACCAGATATATTACAGTCTCGACTGCCTCTGCCCATAATTCTTGTGTGAGCCCAACACCACTAAGTATGCTCCTTGCCTTATCCATCAACAGTATGTCCATTCTCTCAACAACTCCATTTTGATGTGGGGTATATGGTGTGGTATTTTGGCGTGCTATGACACACTGCTTAAAGAAATGATCAAATTCCTTTCCACATAATTCACCACCATTATTATTCCTCATCACTTTAATGCTCTTCTTTATCTGGTTTTCCACAAGATATTTAAACTCCTTAAATCTCTCAAAAACATCTGATTTCCTCCTTAAGAAATATATCCATGTCTTCCTAGAAAAATAATCTATGAAGGAGACATAATATAGGGATCTACCAAGTGAAGGAACTGTAACGGAGCCAAACGAGTCACTATGCACTAGTTCTAGAATCCCATTTTCCCTTGTCACTCCATATGGGAACCTCACCCGACTTTGTTTCCATATATTAAATGTTCACAAAAGTCAACTTCTAAACCACATTCAGGAAAACCTTCGACCATACTGTTTCTTTTCATAGCTCGAAGTCCTTTTTCTCTAATGTGTCTCATCCTCTCGTGCCATAACCTGGTTGGGTCGATCTCATCATGTCTTTTCGAGTCAGTTTGAACCAACTTGGCTCGAGTCAAGTCGAGTTGTGTCGACATCGATTCAGGTTGAGTCGCAGTTGAGTCAATTTCATGGGAAATGATGACATTGCATCTAGTCAAGTCGACATTCCCTAACAACTTGTACAGGGTACCAATCTGAACTCCTCTCATTAATACCATCACACATCTGACCATATTGCACGAATCCTTCTGAAACAGAGTATGCACACCTGCATCACTCATATTGATGACATATATCAGGTTTCTTTCCAAACCCAAAATGTGTATCACACCTGGAAGGTTTCTTTTCTTCTCATCCTACAGTTTCAATCAGAATCTTCCCCATCCAACAATTTTGGTTGTTGATTCATCCCCAAATAAAACATCACCCCCATCATATTGTTCATATTCATAGAACCATTCTTTATGTGGTGTCATATGATAGTATTCTCTTGATTCGATCACCCAAATATATTGATCTGACTGTGTACTGGTCGATGCCAAGTACACATCACCTTCCTTGTCTGAGGTCGTCTTTCTCTCAGTCGACTACTTCTCATCAGATCTAGCACTGACTTTTGTTACCTTCGATGTACAATCCTTTTTGTAATGCCCAACTTTACCACATTTCTAGAATATTTGAATCGACTGAACTAGGGATTTAGATCTACCCTTAGACTTGAAATTTCTACCAGAGAATATTCCTTTATCTCTTTCTACCCATCGACCTCTCACTACTAGAGCATCTTTGGTCGATCCTTCCATGCTCTTCCTTCTCATTTTTTCCGACAGCAAAGAAGCAACCATGTCCTCTATCGCTAGTGCATTTTTATTACTCCCAATAACCCCAACTAAGATATCCTAGGAGATTAGTAAAGAACATAATAGGATGATACACTTCTCCTCATCAGTGATCTTAATATCCACATACGATAATTGGCTTAACATGGTGGTAAATGCATTTCAATGCTCAGTCACCAAACCTCCATTACTCATCCTTAGAAGATACAGTTTATTTCTAAGAAAGATCTTATTTACCAGAGAATTCGATTGTTATAATATTCCCAGCTTGTTCCACAATTTCTTGGCCAAATATTCACCCGATACATTCAACAACACCGAATCTGCAAGACAAAGTCGAATCGTGCTTCTTGCTCTTATTTTGAGTTTATCCCATTATTCCATTGACATGCATGTCAATTGGGTACATGGACAGACCAATGTCCATTATTCTCGATCCATAAGAAGGTATTCCATTTTAAGCTTCCAAAGCTCAAAATTCTAGCCATCGAATTTTTCTATCTCTATTCTGGAACTGCTCGTCTTTCTTTACCAGAATATTTAACAAAATTTATGACTTACGACTCTTGTTGTACCTAGGGTTTAGTCCTCAGATTCAAGATTGGAAAATAAATATCTAAAATACTCGCCAAAGCATAGCATCGCTCTGAACACTCACTTGTCAGGGAAAACCTAAGCTTTGATGCCAAATGTCAGGAAATGCAGGGAACTTCCACACTAATCCTAGCATAAGAGAAAAAGAATTTAATCAAGAACGTAAATGAAACAAGAAATAACACAGTACATCAAGATTTTACCCTGGAACCTTTAACCGAGAGAAACCAACATTCCTTTGAGTTTTCTTCTCTCTTATTGTCTTATTCAAGCAGAATAAAAGGTTATGTGTCTAAACTTGGTCCACACCTAAGACACAATCGACATCATACCCTCTTTCCTATGCAAGAACAACCCTGTAGCCAATTTGACTTACATATGCATGACCAAAAATCTATACCTACACATGCATTAACCTGCATAAGTGTATTACATGAATATAGCATTAGGCTTTATGGCCTTATAACATGCCTCTTTATAGGATTTACAACAAGAAAAACCCTAAATATTGGTGCCCAAAAATAGTTATAGATCCGTGCATATCATTGGTTACAAGTAGTACAAATATCAAGATTCTGTTATAGTCGACTTCCAAGTCAGGTTATCAGTCGACTACCATTCCGCCTTCATTTGGTCTCTAGTCGGTCATCTCATGCCTGCACTTCAACCTCTTGTCGATTGAACTTTTTTCAATATCTTCAACTTCAAATTTAGTCATTCGACTTCCTTGACCTTTGACTGGTTGTCGATCCACCTCGACCTTCAACCGTTAGTCGATCTACCTCGACTCGAATTTTACTACAAATAATATAACAACCCAACAAGTAGAAGAAGGAAGGTTGCATGTAGGTGAATATTCGTTGAGGAAAGGAATAATCAGAAGTTTGAAGGTGAAAGGGCGTGAGGAGATTGCTGGAGAAATTGAAGAGAACAATTTTTGAAAGAATAAAGCACATCATCAAAGATCTTACAAGGGAGATTGCAGAGTGGCAAGAGGATAGATTGTGCGATATAGTTAGAGAGAGGTGGTTTAGGTTTCCATGGTCTCTGGTCTAACAACCCAATGGATATTGTAAGCTCATATCCGACCATGGAGCCGTTGTGTTGTAATTTGTATGAATGAATTAAAGAATTTATGTTTACATATTTTACCTTTCCACACGTCTGTGTGAAAGGAATTGTGTATGATGTTATTTGTTGTGTTATTGGAATGACTATGTGCAAGTTAAATTCCATTGATTGAATGAATAAATTTTAGTAGAGAATAGTTCCATATGATATTATTGTGCAGGTAGCATGGGTATGTTGAAGACCATGCTTGATTTGTGATCCTCTACAAGTGGATGCAAGTCTGAGAGAGACCGTACAATGGAATGATGGTTCCCTGTAACTGGGGTGACTGTATATCTTGATAAACTATTATAGGCGAAGGAATTTACATGATTGTAAAAATGTTGTGGTTATCATATTTTAATTATTGTTGATTGATATTAGAAACGATGAGTACTTTGGTTCTATGAGCATTGAGATTTCCTATATGAGTAAAAAATTATGTTTGCATTACATAGATTTTATATGTTTTCATATGAGAATGTTCCTTGGTTTATAATCTAACCATTGATTCAGGATTGTGTGGCACAATCGAAGGGGATGCTACATTGAAGGTAGCACAGAGGGTTGTGAATAGAGGTTGTTGTGGAATGTATGATACAGGTGTGAGTTCGTGTTGCAGCATAGATATTTTTAAACATAAGACATATTAAGGAGAATATGTGTTGTAGCAAGAGGCTATGACAAGAAGTATGGTTTAGAAGGAGGTGTGTTGCAGTAGGGCATTGTAATAGGAGGCATGTTGTAGTAGGATGTGTTACAACAGAGGCGTGTCACAATACAAGTTGAGTGTTGCAACGAAAGAGGCATGTTGCAGCAGAGGTGTGGTGTAATAAGAGGTGTGTTTCAATAAAGGTGTATTACATTTGAAGGAATTTTGAAGGAATATTGTCAAATATGTGTTGCAGCCACAGGTGTAGGTGTGTTGTAGCAGAATTTGTGCTATAGCAGAAGGCTTGTTGCGGCAGGAGGCAAGTTGCAACAAGTGAATGTGTCATAGAATGGTTAATACAAAGTGGTGTTCTATAGAATTTGTTTGTTGGTGCTACAAGGAAGCAAACGTGGATATGTGATAGTTGAGGCACAACCCAAGGGGTTGCGACATGATCAGTTTGACAAAATAGAGAAATGTAGCAATGAGGAAGAAGTGTTATGACAATCATGATTCAAGTTATGCACAAATCAATAAATGTTTTGTTGCATATGTACTATGATGGTAGGGGGTGGACTCTTGTGCATCACCCACTAAGGAAATCTGGTATGCATAAGGCCCTGCATGAAAGTGGGGCATTGGAACCTTATGTGTACTTTTCAAAAGGCCCACTAAAGTCATCACTCATATCTCAAGATGACAAAATTTGAAATGTTTTTCTTAAGGTGTTGACTTCCTAATGATTTTTTGACTATGCAAGCATCATAAAATTGACATATTGGAGAGAAAGTGAGTACTAGTCACAACATATAGCTATGATGCAATATCATATAGTTCTTAGGGAGTTACACGTGTGGAATTTAAAATCTCTTCAAATTCCTAAGAATGAGAAGTAACTTGAAGTTGCTACAACACCTGATACATATGTGGGTTCTAGAGACTAAGGTATTTCACATAGATGATGAGATCTTGGAGATCTCGGTAGAGAAAATATACTTTTTGAAAGGATTATCCTAGTGAAGTGAGTTGTAAATCCTACATGGAGGTGGAGTAGGATGAGCCATTGATAGTGTTGATAGGTATATTGATTTATACTATAGGTCAAGAACTCAAAAGAACAAAAACCAACTTGATATCTCTACCATTCATATTCCTAGCCTATAGACAATTATGTTTACCTTAACGAGAGTGGTAGGCTCCACTAGGTAACATCAAACCTTTCATCCATTAAAACACTATTGAGTTCAGTACATGAATCCCACGGTATTTGATTGGTCAATTATCTCTTGGTTCACCTAAAAGAGAAACCAACGAAGTTGATATTGGGGAGGTGGAAATCCATTGGATACGAGAGTACACTATGTAATTTATTATTTGAGAGACTCCCTTCAACCAATCCTTAGTGCGTGATTCCATTAGCTATACCAATGGAGCACCACATGGCATGATGGATAGTGTTGACGACACACCTAGGTGGTATCCATGTGTATACTCAGTACGATGATGAATTTTTCGATTGGTTCACCAATCATATTGAAGCAGTTGAGGAATGTCCATATGCAAGAGTTGAGTTGCACCAAATATTGAATTCATCTTACCCCTTGGAGCTCAATGGGGCCCCACTGGTAAAAAACACTTTGTTTTTGTGGATTTTTACTTTTAAATGCTTTTTTTAGTCGTAAAGAGGTATATAATTTGTTTTGGTACATAATGATAACATTGAAAAGTTGTGGTTTACGATATGAAAATACAAGAGCTGGGAGAACTATCAGTTTCCCTCGAAATTGAAATCATTGTCATTTTGAGGCAAAGATAGAGAAGTCAGTTGCCACACTAGTAGATATAGAGGATACATGTATTTTTCTCAAGATGTAGATGAAAATTGAGGGTTTGAATCTCAATATTCTAGAGATCAAACTTCCAAATTTACCGAAGAACCTATAGAGCTAAGTGGTAGGAGCTCCATCATGATGGTGGTGACTCTACCACAAACTAGCTATAATCATCCTATGTTATATCGGGATGAGCATGGTGCTCCCCATTCAGATTTAGAGTCCAAGTACTAACCTCTCCCTTGTATGTAGATGGCATGGGCATATGTAGCACCATTTTTTTACTTCCTTGGGATATATAGCCTCATTTTGTACTATCAATACATATTTTGAACATGATGTGTCATTTTTTTATATACATATGGATTCAACTCTACTTCTTTGTGTACAAATGATGTGATAGCAAGTTTATATTTATGTACATGCATGATTTATGATTATAAATGTGACAAATTCTAATCTAGAATATAATTAGCCAATGAATCAGTGAATTCATTTATTCTTCTTGGCACACAGATATAATTAATTAACTCAAAATAGCGCTCAAGAAGTCTCACCCATAAAAACTTCTTAACAAGAGTAGGATCACACACACAATAAAAATTGCTCAACTAAGAAACTTCCAACTGTAAATCTAGGTTAACATGAAAATGTCAAATACCGAGAGCACTGGATTCAGAGAGAAGTTCAATAACGACACTATACTCAAAGACATTGTTGGTTGAGAGACCAGGGAAAATGACTCTTGATTTCACAATTTGTCCAATGGGAGAAAAAATCACCCAAGGAGAAGAAGCAAGATTTTGAGTGTGTCAACCAACACTATCAACAAATCCTACATATATGGAGGCATTGAGTGACATATTCCAATCAATAAATCATGATGAGTATGAACCAAAACCCATTCAAACAAAATAAAATTCAACCAAACCTATATACAACATGTACAAGGAAATCACAAGACATTACTACCTACACATAATACCTCTTCAGATAGATCCCATTGAAAGGCTCGTCCAAAGAGTTCCCTTCATAGTCAACCAACTCATAATATCCTTTGTTGAGGACACATTTCATAATGTAAGGTCCAAACCACATCGACTCAAATTTCCCTACCCCCAACTTATCGTTATCCTAATCATAAATGAGGATGAGATCCTTTTTTTTTAAATGCAAGGATGAACATTTCTATCATATTGAGCTTCGGTAATATTCTTATGTTCCTCATTGTCCATGGCTACATCTCAACAATATTCATCAAGGTATTCCAGATACAAGAGGCATTCCTCCTCCATTGGGGTATTGGGTAGGAGCCCGATAACCATTTTAGCAAAGGGATTTCACATTTAATTGGAATAACCACGCCCACCCCATGCACAATATGGAAAGGGGAAAAACATGTGGTAGTATTCACTAAAGTTTTGTATGCCCAAAGGGTGGGAAAAATTATAATATACCAATTGGACTCATTATTTTTTACCATCCTTCACAACATATTTTTCAATACCTTATTGATATCCTCTACTTGACCATTGGCCTATGGATAGTAAGTCAAGGAGTTCTCTCATTGAAACCCCAATTGAATTGCTAGTTCCATCATCATTATTTTTTGAAAGTAAGAGCCATGATCCATGATGATCTCTCACGATACACCAAACCTAGTCATAATATGATTGAACATGAACAATGGGGTTGTCTTACCATAGTTTAGAAATGTTGGCATATCATCCACCCACATAGTAAGGTAATTGTTGCCACAATAATTTACCTGTGACCATCACTAGAAGTATGATTACACGTCATAAAATCTACCCCCCATTTAGAAAATTACCTAATGGTAACAACTAGATGTAATGGATCATGGTGAGCATGCATTTTTCAAGTAAAGATATGACAAGGATGAAAATTTTTCACCATGTCAATACAATCTAAAAAATATTGATGACTAAAACTATCCTACACGTAAAATTTTCTAGTTTGTGACCATACCGGAAAGATGATCACCACATGATTCACTATGAAAATCATTAAAAAATCACTCAGCCTACTCATGTGTTAAGTACTAATGCAACATCAAATAAACCTCTTGATGATATAAAGTATTGGTGATGATGAGGTGTATTTTCACATGATGGCGAAGACGTCGATGTTTGTCAGAATAAAGATGAGGGACACATTTTTTAATCTAAATATACACAGGGATATCTCCATACCAAGGAATTTTCAAGACAATGAGGAATAGATGCTTGTATGATAAATATTCATTTGCAATTGGGCCCTCGATGTCCTTCGGTACCTCTGGCATCAACTCAACAAAAGATGACGACTTATTAGACTTAGACAATGCAAATTCTAGGTCATATTCTTCCAAAATGACTATCCACCTACCATACTTTCCTCGTATTATCCATCACGTCAAAATATACTGCATGAGATTAGAATCTACAATAACAATCATTCATCACAAAAGTATATAGTGTTAAAGTATTCTACAACATGAATTATTTCCAACACCAACTTCTCAACATGACAATACTTCAATTTCAGTCTAGCGAGCCCCTTACTCAAATAATAAATCACATGCTCCTTGTGTGACTATTCTTCTCAAATCAAGACCATATTGATGGTTCATTCAGACACTGCAAGATATAGCAAGAATACCCTACTATATTCAAGCAGATTTAGTAGTGGGATTGACATAAGGAATTGTTTCACATCCTGAAAAGAACATTGTGCTTGGTCATCTCACATGAATGGAACTCTTTTCTTCAAAAGGAACATAAATCCTTTGTGATCTCAGTGTAATTGGTGATGAATATTTGCAAAAGGTTTAATTTTCCTTGAAGACTTTGTAGTCAACGAATTGATCTCAAGGGAGGTAATTGAACTATTTCCTCAACCTTTAAAATATCCACCAAATATGTTTCCTCCATATAATGAAGCCAAGTGATCTCCCAAATTCCATGACAAAGATGCACTTATGAGGGTTAACTCATATTTTATAACATCGATATCTCTCAAACATGACTTCAAGATGGGATGGATGTTGAGTCTATTTCCTCAACCTAGTAGCCAAATAATCCAAATAAGCTTTGACGATGGGGTTAATATCATGGAAATCATAAGCCATGGCCCATTGAAATGAACTTCCAACGTTTTTCAAACCAAACAAAATTTTCCAATATGTGAATATGCCCAAAGGATAGATAAACGTAGTCTTATGTTGGATTTGAATTTGATTGTAACTGGAAAATCCATGCATAAAATAATAGGTTTCATTTTCAACACATTCATTGATAATATGACTAATGAAAGGAATGAGATAATTATCCTTAGGATATGCCTTATTAAAATGCCAAAAGTCAATACAAACACTAACTAACCATTGTTTCTTGGTGACAAGAGTCGTGTTGGACACCTTTGTTTTACCCATATCATGAAGAAAATATGATTGATGGTGCATGTCTTCACATGGTCATTTAGAACTAGTCATCGCTTCTAGCATCACCTCGTTAGAGGGAAAGAACATATCCAATAATTCACTAGATATAAGATTATTAAAGACCCATATGGGTGAAGTGACCTAAACATAATCTCCAAATGTGAACAATTATTACCATAATCTATAGAAGCCATTTGAATAGCTTGATACGAATATTCAACTATGGTCAAAGGCATGAAGATATATAAATCTAAAAAGTGACATGGTGAGGAAGTTTAGGCACCTTGGCCTAGTCAAGATAAAATGTAAGTAATTCAGTATTCAAAGGATCAATTACTCCAATAACATTCAATAATGCTTTTCACTATGTGGGATGGATTTGAAGTGATTCTAATATAGACATGGTGCAAGTCACCTTAGCTAAATCTTCAACAATGATATAGTGTTAAGAAACTCAAGCATTGGGATTATATGGAGACATTCATAGCACGCCCTTTAGAGGGTGAGGCATCATATCATTGGATGGATCCTTTATTTGAAGAGAGCCATTCAAGTGGGATGTGGATGTTTCCTTATCATATGATCCAATCTCAAGCACATTGTAATTACAATCCCTAGTCTATATGTGAACATATCTATCACACATTTTGATATTGTCATTTGATGCACTAACCCCTTGTAGAGGACTGACCATAGTGCCTTATTGCAGAGGTACAGGGTTACCATCAACCATTTGCTATTAATGTGGAGGAAAAGGGTTTGTAATAAAAGTAGAAGTTTTATATTCCCGCTAATCAATCCATCGATGAATATCCTCCATATTTGGGCATTGATGGGTAAGATTATATCCATTACAGATTTTACAAGGGAAATTGATCTTCTTATTCTCATTTTTTCCCTCARCTCACTATTTGTTTCATTATTTGTCGCAGTTCCTTATCCAAAATTAGAATTTTTCTTTTTATTATTCTTCTTCCCTCCAAGTTTCTAGTTATCTTTTGGATTTTTGGATTGAACCATATGGAAATCAGAGGTTTGGGAAAGAAATGAAGAAGGTTGATTGTAGTGTGTAGTTGTAGGTTGATGAACATGTATGTACATTTGTCCCATTTGACTTTCCACCTAATTAACTACATCATTTCCCATGTAACCAATCACCCCATCAATATGAGGTCTTGACATTGGCTTTGTAGTATTAGTATTGATTCACAGAGCATTCAGGATAATATCATAAAGCATTTGAGACTAGGAATAGATTAAATCCAACTATTGAGCCTTAAGAATTACTTGTTCTTCCATTATAGGGGGTATGATTCCATAAGATAGGGGGGATTAAGGGGCTAATCCAATTTATTATATTTTGTTAAACCCATCTTGGAATTAGTTGGGAAAGTGGTTATGTGAGCTTCTTGGGGAAGCCACATGATGAATTATTGCGTGCAATTATATAAACCATGATTTTGGTTGTTGAGGGGTTCCTCGATCATTGTTACTCACTCATTCTACATTTGTTCCTCATTCATTATTTCTCATTCTAGTTCTTGGTTTTTGGGCATGGGAATGAATTGATGGAGGGTGAGTGGGAATGGTATATATTGGTT
>JASDQU010710723.1:8305-19051 GCA_032191745.1 Picea mariana
GCTAAGTCCTTTTGTAAGATATGCATTCATTGCATAGGACTTAAGGTGATGACCTCTTAGCGAGGGGGTAGAGCTCATGCTTCTTTCTTTCTTGGTTTTTAATACTTTGTTTTTGTTTATTTGCCCCGCATTTTGAATTAGGGCTTCTGCTCTTTCTATGTTATTTTTTATAAAGTTGCATCAACCTTGGGCATTAAAGCCCCTTTTTCTCATGGGATTATGAAGCATGGATCTTTTTGGGATACATGTAACAACCAACCCAAAAGAAAGAACAGATAAAGCATAGATGGAATATGTTATTCATGGTAGGGATATGGACATGTTACACCCATTAAGGCCCCCAATAATAGAACTCTGCCCAAGAGTAACAACACGGGACTAGGAGATGATGATGACCACCAAGGTGAAAACAAGGCAAAAAGTATAAATTTAAAGCATCATAATTCATTATCCAATTCAACCCATGATCACCATTTCCATGCCCCAAACATTCACAATCACTCGATATGAAGTGTCAGAACAATATGCCTGAGTATGTGAATGCACCATGTCATTTGAGTGAGTTGAGTTGAGCATGTAATGGAAGGCATCTGTGGGAAAATGTCTGTGGAGAGTCTGGAATGGCATCATTGGAACTATTGTCTGAAATGTRGATCATGGAGAAAAATTATCTTCTAGTTACCCATAGAAGTGAGGGGGTGATTGTTGATGCTTTGGTAATTGCGRGAGGAACTTTCCCTCCTAGATGACCTTTCTTAAACGAGAAGAAGATTTTGGAAGCAAGAGAACCATTGAACAGATGTGGAAATACCCCAGAAGAGAAGTTGGCCCAGAAGAATAAAGAACAACGAAGAGACACCTTTCCAGAAGAGAAGTCGACCCAGTTAGGAGGACAAGAAGACTATAAATAGGAGGCGCCTTGGCTCATTTGTTACACACACTCACACTCTCTCATCTACACAAAAGCAAGGCGCAAGTCTGAGGAAGGTGACTCAGCATTTGCAGTGGCAGAGATTCTTCTTGTTCAGTCTTTTTGGTATTTCTCTCTTGTGTGCTACTCTTGGTAAAGGTGTGCTACCTTGATATTGTGTCGTTGCTGCAGGTGGGGTGGTATTTCTGGTTGCACCTTGAGCTAGCCTTTGCGCTAGGGTTTATCTGTTGGTTCATGATTGGACTTGCTTTGTGAACGGAATCTATCTAAGAAAGGTTGTTGGATTTTTCCCCCATTTGGGGTTTTCCCAGGGTAAATCTCTTGTGTTCTTTTGACTCTTGTTTGTGTTGCTATTGCTCAGTACATGATATATAAGTTAATGTTAAAGAAGTAAAAGAACACTGCTAAACTCTACTACTCTATAATTAAAGAAAATCTAACATGGTATCAGAGTTGGTTACCTTCAATACAGTTTAACAGTTGGGAGGAAGATCTTGAAAACTGCAGCTGCAACATTTTCTTTGTCAAGCTCGTTGAGCACTAGTTCCAAGACGTTGGGACTAAAACCACCACAAAGCAATTCTCCCTACCCTAGTGCACCCCCTGCAACACTCTGATTGTAGTTCTATGAAGATCATAAATTCAAAATTTCTCAAATCTAGGGTTTCTACCGACGAAAAATGTCAACCAGTATGAGAGTTGAAGATAGATTGGATGGAGAAGATAACTTCAAATCCTGGAAGCATAGGGTACTCCTCATTCTAGAAGAGAATGAACTATTGGATCATGTTAAGAAGGTGCTTCCAGAACCTGAAGAAGAAGAAGCCAATGCAAAGTTCAAAAGGAATGAAGTCAAGGCCAAGAGGATCCTGACAGACTCTATCAAGGATCATCTGATACCAAATGTATCAGAACTAAAAACACCGAAGGTAATGTTTGGTGCCCTAACCAGACTCTATGAAAGCAAGAATACCAGTCGAAAGCTTACACTAAGGCATCAACTCAGAAACGTAACAATGAACAAGTCAGAGACAATCTTCAACTATTTCATGAGGATCTCACAGATCAAAGACCAGTTAGCAGCAATTGGAGACTCCATAGATGACGTTGAACTTGTTACCATCACACTCAATGGATTCCCTTCCTCTTGGGACCCATTTTCCAAGGAATTTGGGCAATTTCCTGCTTGCGTAAATTCCTTGGAAAATGGGTCCCAAGAGGAAGGGAATCCATTGAGTTGCCCAAATTTTATAAGTTGTGGTCAGATTGCACCCAAGAGGAATCCAGATTGACATCCAAGTCACTAAAGACAAATGATGATGAAACTCAAGCCCTTGCTGCTCAAGTTAAGAAAAGGAAGGAAAGGGAAGAAGGCAATCCAAAGAAGTCTAAGAGACCATGTTACAAGAAGGATGTGTCAAGGATCAGATGCTACACCTATAAGAAGATGGGACATTATGCTGCACAATGCCCACATAAACATGAAATGGGAAAGAAGAAGAAGCACCATGCACATGCAACAAATGTTGAAGAACACAAGTCAAAGGATGAAGAATTTGTATTTGTTTCAGCACTCATAGGGACTATCACTCAAGGAAGTGATACTTGGCTTATAGACAGCAATGCCTCCAAGCACATGACAGGATTCAGAAATTCTCTTTCAAATCTCACTGAAAAGGAGTTATCCCTTCAAGTGGAGCTTGGAGACGAGTCCAAGCATGCAGTCAAAGGAGTTGGAGAAGCCTCCTTGCAACTCGATTCAAGTAAACCTATTTCCATTAAAGATGTTCTATTTGTACAAGGCTTAAAGAAGAATATTTTGTCTATTTCCGCTTTAGAAGATAAAGGCTTTAGGGTAGCTTTTGTGGATGGCCAAGTACTTATATGGCCCAAGAATTCAAACATTCATAAAGCTACCGTGATTGGTGTCCGAGAGAGAGGACTATATAAACTAAAGGGACACCAAGAACAAGCTCTTGTACACAATAGCGTGAGCTCAAATGAGCTATGGCACCAAAGACTTGCTCACATAAATTATAGAGCACTACCAGTATTGAGCAAGGTGGTCACAGGTCTACCAGACATCCAAGTAGAACGTAATGGAGTATGCAAAGGTTGCGCACTTGGTAAGAATACCAAGGGAAGCTTTGCTATAAGTGACAGTAGATCCAAATGGATCTTGGACATCATACACTCCAATGTATGTGGACAAATGACAGTGCCAACCTTAGGCAACTTTGTATACTATGTCTTATTCATAGATGACTATTCACGGAAGACATGGATCTACTTCTTGAAAGCAAAAGACGAAGTCCTCAACAAGTTTCAAGAATTCAAGGTTTTAGTTGAGAATCTCTCTGAAAAGAAGATTAAGGTCCTTAGATCTGACAATGGAGGTGAGTACACCTCAAATGAATTCAAAGACTTTTGCAGAGAAGTGGGAATTAAGAGGGAGTTGACAACTCCCTACAACCCTCAGCAAAATGGGGTTGCAAAAAGAAAGAACATATCGATTGTTGAAGCAACTAAAGCAATGATCCATGACCAAAGTCTACCCATGCACCTATGGGAAGAAGCATCCAGTACAGTCGTGTATGTCCAGAATAGAAGTCCTCACAAGATATTGGGGAACAAGACACCTGAAGAGTGGTTCCCTGGAAAGAAGCCAGAGGTCAGCCACTTGAGGATATTTGGTTGTCTAGTGTACATTCATGTTCCCAAGGAAAAGAGAACAAAGTTGGAACCTGCAAGAAGGAAGGGCATCTTCGTTAGATATAGTGAGACTTTGAAGGCCTATAGAATATACATCCTCGGGCAGAGACAGATTGAGATTAACCCAGATGTGACTTTTGATGAAGATGAAGCCTTCAGAAGATCAAGGGAGTCTCACAAGGATGAGGATCAAGAAGAGCAAGAGGCTCCAAGGGATGCAGTCATGGAAGACTCTACACCAGAGGAACCCATTTCAGAAGTTCAGAATGAGATGGTAGAGTCAGAGAGACCTGTAGATCCACCCAGAGAAGCTGCAGTCACCAGGAAGAGACCAGCTTGGCTCCGGAACACCTTTTAGGAAGCTAAAGGACATGCAGCTCCCAAAGGCTCTTTTAGAGAGAGCAAGAGACCACATAAGTTTTCTCGCTATGTGGCACTAATGAGCAACATCATTGATTCAGAGCCTTCCACCTTTGAAGAAGATGTTGAAAAGAAGGAATGGTAGGATGCCATGATGGAGGAGTATCAGTCCATCATGAAGAATGATGTATGGGAGGTGGTTCTGAGACCAGAAGGGAAGTCAGTGGTGACTTCCAAGTGGATCTACAAGCTCAAGCATGCTGCAGACGGCAGCATAGAGAAGTACAAAGCGAGATTTGTGGCTAGAGGATTCTCCCAGAGAGAGGGAGAAGACTATGATGAGATGTTTGCTCCAGTAGCAAAGTACACTTCCATTAGATTGATTGTTTCCATTGCTTCCGCGGTGGGATGAAAATTACACCAAATGGATGTCAAGATTGCTTTCTTGAATGGTGTAATTGAGGAAGAAGTGTACATAGAGAAGTCACAAGGGTTTGTGATTCATGGGAAGGAGTCCCATGTGTGCAAACTGAAGAAGGCTTTGTACGGACTAAAGCAAGCACCCAGGGCATGGTATGCCAGGATAGATGGCTATCATGGGATTTACCAAGAGTGATGCGGAGCCCAACCTTTACTACAAGGTTGAGAATGTTTCCCATTGATCTTGGCTCTATATGTGGATGACCTGTTTCTGACAGGAGATGAGAAGCTCATAGTTGGGTGCAAGAGGGAGCTCACTTTAGAGTTCGAGATGAAGGATATAGGTCTGATGCATTACTTCTTGGGGTTGGAGATGTGGCAAAGATCAAATGAGATTTTCCTTAGCCAAGGAAAATATATTGTTGAGATCCTGCAGAGATTCGAGATGATGGACTGCAAGTCCATGGCCACACCCATGATGATAAATCTGAAGCTTCTGAGTGATTCATCTTCAGATTTGGTCGATCCCACAATGTACAGACAACTGATTGGATCCTTGATGTACATGGTTAACACCAGGCCAAACATATGTTTTGCAGTGAACACCTTCAGTAAGTACATGGTTGAACCTAGACATGTACATTGGATGGCAACAAAACATATGTTGAGGTACCTACGTGGTACGATTGGATATGGATTGAGATATGTCTCGGGTGTAGATGTGAAGCTGCAGGGATATACAGACTCAGACTGGGCAAGGAGTGCAGTGGATCGAAAGAGTACTTTTGGATGTTGCTTCAGTCTGGGATCAGGTATGATCTCATGGTTAAGCAGGAAGCAGACATCAGTGGCACTCAGTACAACAGATGCAAAGTATATCGGAGCTAGTGTTGCAAGTCGTGAAGCAGTGCGGCTTTGGAAGTTGCTTGCAAGAATATTTGATCTAAAATTGGAGCCAACTTTGATACATTGTGACAATCAAAGTTGTGTGAAGCTTACAGAGAATCATGTCTTTCATGACAAGTCAAAGCACATAGAGATCAAATATCACTACATCCGAGACATGGTGTAGAGAGAAGCTATAGAGCTCCAGTACATATCCACGAGTGAGCAGACAGCAGACATTCTCACCAAGCCTCTGTCTAGAGTGAAGTATGAGTACTTTAGCGACAAGCTTGGCGTGATGCAGAATGTCCACCCTTGTTGAAAGGGAGGTGTGTGGTTTCTTCTCCTGTCGGTTAACCCCTCTGTCCAAAGGTTCCCTAGATCAGTCATGTGAGGTGACTGAGGGGGTAATGCATTGTCGAACCCGATGAGAGAAGAAACATCACATGCATAGTCATGAGGACTATGGGAGTAGCTTCGTGCTACTGGATGAGACTATAACTATGGCTGATGGCATGGTAGTAGTTCTGTGCTACTAGTTGATTGTTGCATAGTTATAGAGACATCGACTATGACTATGGCTGACGGCATGGTAGTAGTTGTGTGTTACTTGTTGATTGTTGCATAGTCATAAGGATTGCAGACTATGATTATGGTTGATGGCATGGTAGTAGTTGTGTGCTACTAGTTGATTGTTGCATAATCATGGAGACTGTTGGACTACATGGTGGTAGCTTGTGTAGCTACCAGTTGATTGCAGGATTGAGACTTTGTGTCTTTGGACAATAGTTGTGTGCTACTAAGAGTTGTTGTGTACCACTGGATAGTAGTTGTATACTACTATGGATCAGCACAGTCGTGTTCTATTGTATGGCATTGTAGTAGTTGTGTGCTACTAGTTGATTTCCATGGAGACTACCAGATCACATTGGGAGTAGCTGTGTGTTACTAGATTGCAGAGATTGTGACAGATGATTTGAGCTACCGATGGCATTGTAGTAGCTGTGTGCTACTAGCTAATTGCAGAGTAGTCAGTGGACTACTAGATGAAAACACCGTGAAAGATACCTCCCTAGCTAAGAGGGAGTGTTGATGTTTTGGTAGCTACGAGAGGAACTTTCCCTCCTAGATGACCTTTCTTAGACGAGAAGAAGATTCGGGAAGCAAGAGAACCACAGATGTGGAAATACCTYAGAAGAGAAGTCGACACAGAAGAATAAAGAACAACGAAGAGACACCTTTCCAGAAGAGAAGTTGGCCCAATTAGGAGGACAAGAAGACTATAAATAGGAGGCAAACTGGCTCATTTGTTACACACACTCACACTCTCTCATCTACACAGAAGCAAGGCGCAAGTCTGAGGAAGGTGGCGCAACAGCTGCAGTGGCAGAGATTCTTCTTGTTCAATCTTTTTGGTATTTCTCTCTTGTGYGCTACTCTTGGTAAAGGTRCGCTACCTTGATATTGTGTTRCTACTGCAGCTGGGGTGGTATTTCTGGCTGTACCTTGAGCTAGCCTTTGTTCTARGGTTTATCTGTTGGTTCATGATTGGACTTGCTTTGTGAATGGAATCTATCTAAGAAAGATTGTTGGGTTTTTCCCCCATTTGGGGTTTTCACATGATAAATCTTTTGTGTTCTTTTGTCTCTTGTTTATGTTGTTATTGCTCARTACATGATATATAAGTTCATGTTAAAGAAGTAAAAGAACACTAGTAAACTCTACTGCTCYATAAGTAAAGAAAATCTAACAGTAACAGGGGAGAATTGTTGAGTTTTGGGTACCTTGGAAGATGGTYYCCTTGAGTTATTGAGTGTCTAACTCAAAGGGGGAAATATTTGACCCTCACCCACTTTACTTTATGTTATAAAGTCAAAGTGACTTCATTTCACTTAAGTCAAGTGACTTTAATAACATAAAGTGACTTAGAAGGCTTTGGTCATTTTGGAGATTTAATCTCCACCATTGATTGAAGGTTTGGCCTAAGATCTAATCTTGGCCATTGGTTTTCTAGGTTAGCCTAAGGATGAGGCTAAAGGAGGCTAAAGGAGGCAAAAGGGGCAAAGGAGGCATTCACTTGTTCACTTGGAGAATAGAGTGAAGTGAGGAGAGGAGAAAAAGAGGGTTTGGAGAAAAGGGGACACGCCATCCATTGAGGGTGCACTAGTTCATGAGGGATGCCCAAACTGTGTGAGAGGGCATTCATGGAGTATGGGCACAAGTGGCTTGGAGGAAAGGCACATTGTGTGTGAGGGGCGCACCAAGAGTAAGGGGCGCAAGTGTTGAAGCTTGAGGCAAGGAGAGTGCACCAAGAGTGAAGGGGTGCACTTGCTCAAGGGTTTCAACAAAGGACACAAGGCATCTCCAAGAGAGGGCGCATCAAGCAAGCAAAGAGGAGGGTGCAAAGGCTAAGGAAAGGGGCGCACCAAAGCTAGGGGTGCTCAAACCAAGGCAAAGGGGCGCAAGGATCAAGGAACTCCAAAGCAAGCTTGAGAAGAGCTTACTATTGTATCAGGTTCCATTGTTTCCTTTCCTTATTGTAGCATTTGCTTGAGATCTCCATAAAAAATCTACTCTCTTACTGGTTTTCCCCATGGGGGTTTTTCCAGGGTCATGTTGACCAAAAATACTTGTGTAAAAATCTTGTGGTTTGCATTCTTTTATTTCAGCAAGTAGGTGTAAAGATCCTAAAGGAGTATTTTATGTTTTGATGCATGTTGAAGAGCTAACTTGGACAGCAAAACTATCCTAAATAAACCCTCAACAAAGTGGCATCAAATGAGCATAAAATCACAAGCTTAAGGGAAAATTCAGTGGGCAGAATTTTCAGACTTGGTGACTGTCTTAAACAGCAGAAAAAACAGTTTTGAAAACCCTTGAACTTATTAGTGCCCAGCAAGAGGTCAAAAGACAGACCTATTGGGCAGCCTTAGGAACCTCAAAACTCTTCAAGAATGTGTTTCATGATATTAGTACCCTCATTGATATGTTATTTCCTAAGTTTGAGTTAGAAAGGGAGTACTACATTATGATTTGATGGTGATCTAACATTTTCATAAGGTTAGATGGTGATTTGATGTAATAATCCCTTGGTGGTGGTGCAATTTAGGTTGGACTTATGTTTTGTTGTTATCATGGAGAGGTTTTGCTAGGAAGAACATATTTTATTTACATGGTACAACACTTTATTAAAGTGCACCCCTCATAGGCACACATGTTCATAGTGATTTAATATGTTGGTGACTAATTGGGAGGAGGACTATGGTAATATTTGAGCAATTAACCTTTGTGCACACATGTTGAGGTTGATTTAACTGTTCAATGGTTAAATTAATCTAATTATCCAAACAAAGGTTAACAAATTGGACACCCTATTTTAAATGCTTCCTTTTCACACTTTGAGTGGTTATTTAGACTCAATTGAAGCTTTCCAGTGGTGCATCCCCCTTTCTTGGGCAAAGTTTTCAAGGCATGCCACATATTATTTGTTTCTTACAGAGGTTGGCACACTTCTCTATCGGGCACTCTCTGCTGATATTATGGTAGCTGCGGGAGGTATTTACCTCCACATGTAAACCTGACAAGAATAGAATATTCTGGGAAGCAAGAAGAAACCCTAAATTAGTTGGCTAATAACCCTAGAAGACAAGTTGGCTCAAGAGGATAATTTGTATTAGGTTATTATCCTCCAAGAGAAGAAGTCGGCTAAAGGAAATATTATATACTAAGTAAATAGGCACCCAGAATGAGAAGTCGGCCCAGGCAGTTTGCCAGTTTTAGTATAAATACAGGAGGCCAATCTTCATTCTGGCAGGCATTCTCAGAACTGCAGAAGCAGCACTTGTGCGCACTGCAGTTGGCCAGTTTGTGCACAAGTTTGGAGGAGAGTTGTCGTTGCAACTGCTGAAGCTAGCAGATTTCGGTTTTGGCCTAGACTCTCTCTTGGTTATGGTTTGGACTCTCTGATCAGCTCTTGTTACTCCTATTTGGTACGCTATCCTTGGAGAGAGGTGCGTTATCTTATTTGGCTATCTAGCCTAGGGTTTGCTTCCGGAATGATTCTCTGTCAAGGTTAAGGTGCTCAGGGGTGGCTTCGGCCTATGGTTGGGTGACAATAGTGATATTCTCTACAGTTAAACGAGCACATCCATTATATTCTAATAAGTTATATGGGCCCACACCTCCTTCATTCGGTGTAACCACTGGAAGGGAGCATAGCCATAAGAATACTAAGCTCGTTGAAGAACTGTCGCTAAGGTTACTAGCAGGTGCAGTTCCAAAAACCCTAATCCTCTCATTGAGGCACCTTAAGTGAAGGGATTTACCTAATTTTCGGATAGACTAGTGCGCCCTAGCCTAGCGCATCTCCTGGTACTCTCAGCAAGCTAAGAAGTCAAGTTTGAGTTTTTGGTCAAATCTAGGGTTGACCAGGTCAAGGCAACCATGACTTACTCTATGAAGTCAGAAAACAAGTTAGATGGGGCTTCTAACTTCAGAGCATGGAAGACGAGGATTGATATCATCCTTGCCAAGAATAAAGTGTCGGATATCGTGAAAGGAAAGATTGTGGAACCAGTGTTTGAAGAAGAAAAAGAGAAGGAACCGCAGAACGTTGTAGTTATGGAGAAGTTCAAAGACAATGACATCAATGCCATGAGTATCATAGTGGATTCTATAAAAGACCACCTAATACCCTCCATCTCCCATCTTGATTTGTCTAAGAATATGTACGATGCCCTAACAAACCTCTTCTCAGTCAGAAACATTGGACAAGTAATGAGTCTGAAGAATGAGCTCCGTGACATGAAGATGAATGATGATGACATCATAACATCATACTTCGTGAGAATCTCTCAGTTAAGAGATCAACTACAAGCTATTGAAGAGATCATTTCAGAGAAGGAATTGGTAAACATAGTACTCAATGGTCTTCCCAAGACATGGGATGCATTTGCCGCAAGCATGAACACAAGGAAAGAGTATCCTACATTTGAAGAACTTTAGACTTGTTGTGCACAAGAAGAATCAAGGATCAATGCAAAAGAGAAACCCCAAAAGAAATACAATGATCAAGCTTTCACAGCAAGGTTCAAGAATTTCAAGAATAAAAGGAAGTTTGGCTCCAGGAAGAAGCCAAATCAAGAGAAAGATATGTCAGAAATACAATGCTTCAACTATTGAAAATATGGCCACTACAAGAATCATTGTCTCGAGCTAAAGAAAAGGAAGGAGACACACGAAGCATCAGTTGCCGAAGAAAAGAAACCTTCAAAGAAGACTAAGCAGGATGAAACAGACTTCTTCTTCTAAGACAAGGTAACAATACTCCTCATAGTTCTTGTACATACCATGTTTTCTGTACATATCTTGCATATCTATTTCCTAGAAGATAATATGTTCCAAGAGAAACTATACCTATGGAAGAACAACAAGATAAG
>JASDQU010710724.1:17242-27650 GCA_032191745.1 Picea mariana
AGGAACCCTGTAAAAAAAAATCCTTTCTATATCTCGGTAAAAATCATGGATAAAATAACTCACTGTTGCCTAATTGATGACGGGTATGGTCTAAGTGTGATGTCTAAAATTATCATGGAAGATCTTGGATTATCTTGTACCAATGAAAATTATAGAAGTATAATCTCTTATAATAATTTGTAGCAATCAACTATAGGTGAAATCAAGGATGTAACCCTAGTTGTGTGTGCGCATCACGAGATAAGGACAACTCTCAATATCCAAGTAATTGACATGACGGTGAGTAACTACTCAATTATTTTAGGAAGGGACTGGAAAGCCTTAACTAGTGGATACCTTTCACTCGATGGTACACATTTATCCATCCCTTGAAACGGAAAGAACATTATAGTTCTTAGGGAAGGAATAATTTCACCTTATATAGAGAGTTTTCCCCAACCCAATGTAAATTATATCGAAGAAGATTTAGGGGTGTACTCTATTTTTGCTGATGAAGGTGACACTATACCTGAACCAATTGATTTTGATGATGGCATGTGGCACATGCATTTTGATGGCTCATGTTCAAACAAAGGTAATGGAGCCGACATCATTCTATATTCTCCTATAGGAAAAATTCACAATTTCTCTTATAGGTTGGAATTTTCTTGTACAAACAATGTTGTTGAGTTTGATGCCTTATTTTTGGGCATTGGAAATGCATATAACCTTGGTTTTGGCCACCTTACAGTCTTTGGTGATTCTAAACTTGTTGTGAACCTTGTACGAAAGATTTATGTACCAAACAATAAGTTAATTAAGCGTTATACCGAAGTTGTTTGGATGTTGATTTCAAATATGTTATCATTTAACATCACTCATGTTAAAAGGGAAATTAATTCAATGGCTGATAGATTAGTTGTTTATGCAGCTTCCCCTACTCGGAAAATTTTACCTCAAAGACTTGATTGTATGTTCCAATCTCTATACCGTCCTCACCTCCCCGACAACATAGAATCATGGAAAGTTTTCCCTAATGACAAAGGCACTTGCTCTTTCATACAAAATGAACCTTTTAATCCCAATCATCTCTGTTGAGGATGACAATTTCCTAAAGGCTTGACTCCTCTCGAAAGTGGATTTTCATCAAGTGATGTAGGCAACAAAGAAACACATAATGAAGAGGAGTCTAAAAGAAAATTTGATGATACCATTTCCTTGAATATTGGGACATCCTAATCTCCAAAGATAATTAAATTAGGTGCCCAATGTTCTGGTGATTAGAAAGAAAACTTCATGGAATTACTTTGTGGGTTTCAATATGTTTTTTTTCAAGGATTTTCGTGGTTTTGATCCTACTCTTATACAACATGCCATTCCTATCAAGGAAGGGGTAAAACCAGTTAGGAAAAGGAAAATACCTATTAATCCTGCACTTGAAGCCACCATTAGGAAAGAATTGGAAAAATTGTTGAAATCTCATATAATATTTCCAGTTAAGTATTATGAATGGGTTTCAAATATGGTCCGTGTTCGAAAAACTATCAGTCAGATCAGATTATGTTTTGATTTTCTGACATCAAACAGGGCAAGTATCAAGACCATTTTCTACTTCCTAATATGGAGTTGATTTTACAACAGGTTGAAGGGTCTCAAATGATGTCCTTACTTGACGTATTTTCTAGATATAATCAAATCAAGGTAAAAAAGACTGATAGATATAAAACCACATTTACCACATGTTGGGGCACATTTTCTTATGAATGTATGCCATTTGGTTTATCTATTGCAGGTGCCACATTTCAAAGAGATATGAAAATAGATTTTGACAATATAATCGGTAAGATTATCCAATTTTATATTGATGATTTGACTGTTTATTCTAAAAATCAGTTGGACCATTTCGGTCATCTTAGAAAAGTTCTCATGTGCTGCAGAAAAATTGGCATTTCTTTAAATCCTTCCAAGTGTATTTTTGGTGTCACGAAGGGTAATATTATTGGTAGCATTGTTTCTGATTTAGGGATAAGTATAGATCTTGAGAGGATTACTTCCATTCTAAACATCCATGCCCCCACCTCCAAGAAGGAAGTTCAATCTTTCATGGCAATTATTAATTTTGTTTGTAGGTTTGTTCCTAATTTTGTTGTCATGGTTAAACCAATCCACAATCTTTTGAAGAAAGATCGTTCTTTTTCTTGGACAGATGATGTCGAGAATTATTTCCTTATGATTAAGAAGGCGATCAGTTCTGCATCGGTTTTGGTGAAACTGGATTTTGAGAAATATTTTATCGTATATACCAATGCCACTGAGGAAGCAATTTTAGCTATCCTCTTACAATGTGACAACCAAAATAATGAAAAACTTGTAGCTTACATGAGTCAAAGTCTATCATATGACAAGGTAAGATATTCTTATATTGAGAAACATGCTTTCTCTCTTGTCAAAGCTATAGAAAAATTTCTCCATTTTATTTTTGGAAAACATACGTAGGTAAAAGTCCCTTTGCCTGCTGTCAAGTTTCTACTTTCACAAACTTATATTTCTGGAAAAATTGCACATTGGCTTGCCAAAATTCAGGAGCATGATTTGACAATTATGACTTCAAAGACAATCAAGGGATGAGACTTATCCTTTCACTTAGCTCATAATTCTGAACCAAGTGAAGAACTTGATGATTACTATAACCCTCTTTCAATGTTATTTTATATTGAAAATCAAAATCTCTCTATATTTGAGCATCCTTGGTATAAGAATCTAGTGTATTATTTGTAGTATCAAAGGTGCCCAGATGAGTTGGATCCTCATCTGAGAAGGATACTCCTCTTTGAAGCTTCTAAGTATATAATTTTAGGAGACTTCTTGTTTAGAAGATCTGTTGATGATTTGTTGCTACGATGTGTAAATGATGAAGAAGCACAAAAATTATTACACGAAGTACATGGATCATCAACATCTGTCATTCATATTGGTATCCATTTTTTTGCTAAAGTTACTGCTTCTAAGATAATAATAAATGGTTATTACTGGAATTTGATCTTTCGTGATTCCTATAAATTTGCAAGGTCCTGTGATAAATGTGGAAAATTCACTGGTAAAGAACGTCTTTTTGCCATGCCTTCACAACCTGTCCTTCCAGATTTCCCTTTTTCTAAGTGGGGTCTAGAATTTATTGGTATAATCAATACTTCATCCTCTGTAGGGCATATCTTTATTTTGACAACCATTGATTACTTTAATAAGTGGGATGAGGTTGTCTTTCTTAGACATGTGCAATATGAACAAGTAATTTCTTTTCTAGAGTCTAATATATTTTCCAAGTTTTTCCTTCCATTAGAAATCATTACTGACAATGGTCCAGCCTTCATTTCTACAAAATCAACCCAATTTATGACTAAACTAGGTGTCAAGCATTTCACTTCATGTTCTTATTACCCTCAGGGAAATAGACAAGCATAGTCTACTAATACAAAATGGTCAGGATTATAAATAAAATCATAGAAGACAAACCTCACCATTGGCACACACTTTTAAATTATTCCCTTTGGGTAGACCATACAACCAACAAAGCAAGTACAATATTTGCTCCCTTTCATATCGTATATGGACAAGAGGCTATTCTGCCTAATGAATTGGAACTTTCTTCCTTGTGGTTGATGTTATAGAGTGAAGAATTAAATTCTTCTAATGTTTCCCTATTGAATTGGAACTTTATTGTTTGTGGCTGATGTTACAGATTCAGGGTTGGTCATTGCACGACCAATGACCTATATTCATCCACTAGCTGACCCATCATCCCCATATCTTTGTTTCCATTTATGACCTAAACCAAACCAAACCAATATATCTCTCTCAAATATTAATAGAGCTCACATTGTTACATGTCAGTTTTTTTGTTACTGAAGACTTGTACTCAAAGCTACCCTACCAATGTTTTACATATCAATAACATATCATATGTTTGATGGTTTTCACAATTGAATGAAAAAGAGTTATCTTTATGTCTTAGCAGGGTAAAACAATAATTTGAAAATTAACAAGAAGAAGACTAGTAACTTGAACTAACTAAACCAAACATTTTTTGTCATCTTGAGACACCCAACAACTACTGCCTTGGGTAGGATCTAGTCTCATTGTAGAGAAAGGTAGTGAGAGTTGGAGTAGTCAATTAATTTGAAAAGCCTAGTGTTGGATGCTTATGGGATGACCCTGGTTCTAACTATAGGATTACCAACAATCCCTTCTACCATCGGCCCTTATGGATACCAGAAGGCATCACAACACACATAATGAACTGCACAGTCTCACATGAGATGGATTCTATGGGTGTTCGCAGGACTCAGATGTCTACAACCCTGGGATGGGATGTGTTTCTCTCTTAGAGGCATTAGGTCTACTCACTGTTATCCCTCAAACCCTCATTAGATATTAGTTCAGACCATTGACACCACTATTCCAATAGGAATTCATTAACCATYATGGAATCATGTATTCATCTACTGTAACAAAAGTTTTTGATCTAAATACTAACTATGATGTTAATTTACTTAGTGTTGTTCTGCAGATTTCATTAGTTTATTCTTAGTGTACAATATCATTTCCTTTATGATTTAACATGTTCATCATAAAACTCATTAAAGAAAATATAATTAGAAATACTGCACACATACACACATAAACCAGATATACCATGGTTTACCCCCTCCTAGGCTACGTGCACAAATATTTGCTCTTTAGCTCTTTATTCATATTCATGCAAAATATGGTGTTACGCATTGTACAATTATTCCACCATTACATTCGATCTCCACAGATCGTGACAGTTAAAACTTAGGAATTTCTCTCCAATAGTTCTATCTCCATCACACATACTTTATTACCCACTAAAGAACACCCTTTTCATAGTCCTAATACATTCTAATTATACAACAAAATGGGACAAAGCCCTTACAAAAACCCTAAACCTAAGCGGATTAGGTTTGTCTACTTTCCAACTTCTCCACAGTAGTTTTTCCACTTTGTAACTGCTTTTCCTCAGTGCTGACTTTCCTCTGTTTTCGGTGCTGATTTTCCTCTATTTTTCGGTGTTGCCTTGATTCCTTCAAAACTTCCTTGATTTTACCCAAAATTGGCCTGTGACAACATGCCCCCAACACTGACATCATGACTCATCCCGAGTCACTCACTGACTCCTGCATCTTTCACTTCCTGTGCCAGTGCTTCATACATCTCTGCTATATGTTGGCATTACTCCTGAGCCTGGTTTCTCTTCTCCGTCATGGCTTCTACCATCTGCGCAGTGACTGGAGGTTTCAATATTTCTCCTCCCTCCAATCCTATCTGCTCCACCCTTGATTTTTCTACATCGATATCCATGACCAGATGTTCAGCCTTTTCCTACAAAGGCTCCAACTGAGATTACCTCGCAATATTATTTGCTAGCATTGCCTTTTCTTCTGCCTACAGATTCTTCGTTTCTGCAACTGTCTTAATATTTTCTGGCAATGAAATTATCTTCTGTCATTGTTTTAAATCTTCCATTACTGCATGCAATTTATCTTCCCTTCCTTGTAGCTCTTGCAAGATCCCATATTCTAAGAGCTATGTCCACAACTAGCCACTTTTTTCCAACAACTATGTCATGCTATGTATAGTCTGCTCTATATTCTCTGCAGATTTTGCTGTGTCTTGCTCTCACTACGCTCTTAATTTTGGAGGAGTAGTGGCTACTGCTCACTCCTCCAAGTCCCTTACCTTATTTTGTCCTTGTACTACTCCAAGTCCTGCACTATTTTCCTCATCTTCTCCTCAGAAAATAGTTCCCTTGACTCTGCAGTGTCCGGGATGGTTTGAAATACTTTGCTTATGTGTTTCTCCATCTCCTCTACCTTTTGCTGCGTTATCTTCTTTTCCTTCCCTTCGTATCTGAATGCTTCCTTCAATGTGATTTTCTCTTCTTGTGCTATATGTAATTTCGTCGCATCAAACCTTTCTCTAGAATGAATTTCTTATGCAACACTAATATGTATTTTATACAATGCCTTCATCGGGATCTTGGTTAACGCCAAGTCCAATGTATGAATTTCCTTTAGGGGCTTCTGTGCTGCCTCCTTGTTGATGAACAACATCTCAGGTGTTATGATAAAATTGGAGCTCCCCTACGTTGTGATTTTCACTGTTTCTCCAGGAGACATTCCTTCCCTAGTTTTCACTGGTTTATCTTTTTGTGGCTACTCTTCCTTTATCTTGAACTACTCCAGCGTAGTTTTCACTTCCTGTACTTGATCCATACTTGAAGCCTTGTGCTTCTCAACATTCTCCCACACCTCTAATAGTCGATCTTCGATTATTGTGGCTACTAGTTCAACATCATTTGTTGTCAGTGATGTGTGAAGTGGTGTTCTATGGGACTTCTCCTTCTTCCTGGAGCCACTTTCTTGCTCCCCTGTTCTCTTCTTTTGGGCCTCTGACTTCCATGTATCCATGCTCATCCCTTGCCCAAATTCTTCCTCCACAGGTATATCCCGTTTCTTTGTCCTTTCTTCTTCTGCACGCACCTGTTCTATTATATATATCGGTGTCTTCTCTATGTGCAGTGGATCCTGTGTAGAACCACCCTATGGTTTCTTCTGCGCCTTGATTTTCTTTTGAATTGGGATGATTTCCCCCATTGGACCTTGTGTTGTCTTCTTATTCTTACTGGCACCATTTCTGCCTATCTCTTATGCGGGGACTGTTCTGTCCTGCATCTGAGTCTGTACTATGGGCACTATCTTGGAATTACTGGAACCTTCCATTCATCAGGCCACTCCTAGACCTCCATTTGTATATCCTGTGTCGTCACGTAGTAGCTCAGTTGTAGCCACTCCTTGAATGGTTCTGTCTTCACCTGCAACCACATACTATGGTGTGTTTCCTGAAAGTTTTCTATCTATCCAAACTCCTGGACAGTCTCTGGTGAAATCCTCCAGGTGTTGACTACTAGCTTCTAGATCTTTGATAGGCACCACACAAAAGTATCATTTTTTTCCTTCTTCTTATTTGGATCTGTTGTGCTCCTAAGAGAAGTGTAGAGGGCTACGCCACACTTTCCCACCCTATGTATGTACTTTCTATACACTGGTTCTTTCCACCCTATTAGTGTAATGAGGATAAGTAACCACAAGTAGTGGAACTTAGAGCCCCATCTTGTGTGTCTTTGCAGTCTTCCAGGAAGGAATTAAGCAAGTACATGCCCCATCTCATCGATCTCCCCTTCGCACATTGTGCTTCAGCCACTACCACTCATGTTGGCACTTCTTCTTTCCTGCACTTGTGCATTAGTTTGCACCTTAGCAACCTTGTGGAAAAAAAAATCATGGGATCGTTGATGTCACTGATCTTAATTCCCCTATTTCCTCTATCCATGCCATATTTCCCCTTAATCTCATCGAAGATGGCCTTTGCCTTTGTCTTATCCTCCAAATATTTCTCTGGCTTCTCCCCATCCTTAGGTAGCCTAGTAATAGCAGAGATCAAATCCACACTGATAGGCACTGGCTTATCCGTCCAAAAAACTATTCCATGCACCCTTGCTAGGAGTTGTTTCACACATCCATTGATGTGTTTACCACTCCCAAAATGCGGTATGTCTAACAGGTTCATGATCCCTGTGTTGTAAAGTCCCAAAATCCACTACACAGGTTCCAACAGTGGCGCACCTGATGGGCCCTCTCCTTTGCACTGAATATAATTTTGTTGCACCAAATCGGGGAATTTGAGTGTGTCTGCCATGTCATGTTCTGAGTACTTCATGATGTTTACTCCTCCTATCATTTCATCATCTGATTTTACTCCCTCTGGGATTTTTGGCATTATTATTTCCAACTACACATGTGCATGCGATATGTCTTGCACATTTCTTTCATCTTGCTTTTTCTTCTTCCCTTGTGGGGACGATGCCCCGACCTCTAGTACACCCTTGTGCCCTGTTTCTTGTTCATATTCTAGGTCTAGCCCTATTGTGTTGAACCCATGGTTGGTTCTTCCTTTTGTGGATCTTTTCCCCTGGACGCGTCAGACTCTGTTCTTTCCACGTATTCCTCAGGCTGCCCGACCTGCTGTGCTAGGTTTTGTTTCTCCTCCACCTGCGTGGTAGTAGGATCATAGTATGGAATGTGAATTTCATTGAAATCCATGATTGTCAGCATGTCCTATGTCCCTTTATGTGTCGCATGAGTGTTGTTTCTTGTGATTCAATTGACCCTGCTCGACGCTCCAACTCTCGATGGTGACATCCTGATAAAATTCAGACTGTTGAACTATACATGTCCACTTTCTATCACAAATTCTCACTCTCTCATGCATAACTTTCACTCTTAATTATTCTCCTTAGAAACAAAAACAAATGACTGCATTTGCCCCCTTTTTCTACCTTTATAGCGGGACGGTATACTGATAGCTGTTTCACACCGACAATTTTCACTTTTTCTTGTGTGCTCCACTTTTTGTATCTGTCAATTAATTTCCAGCGTGCAATGTCTTCAACATTGATTTTTTTGTGGAACACTGTTAATGCTATCAAATCTATTACATCAAAGCCCTTGTAATATTCTTCTATCTTTTTGTCCTTTTGTTACATTTCTTCTTTTTATGAATTTTTGTATTTTTCTTCTGACATCTACTATATACAATATATACAATCATATATTTTATCTCTATTTTTACCTCAGGTTGTTAGGTTGTCTGTCTTGATATAGCTTCAATCGACTGCCATTCACCAGTCCTCTATGATTCTTTCCTGCAAGATATTTCAGTTGCATAGAACCTCCATTTGTGATGGCCTCTACCTAATAAGGCCATAACCAGTGCATCTTGAACTTCCCAGGGTGTTGTAGATACCTGCTATCATAGAGGAGAACTAGATATCCTTCCTTAAATATTTTCTTGTTTATGTGCCTATCATGCCAAGATTTGTCCTTTGTTTTCTGTACTTCCTGGTGAAAGCCTGCTAAAATTTTGTCTTCTTCCAGCTCCATCAAGTGATCCAATATTTCTTTCGCAACACCTTCTTTTGTCATGTTGGTGATTGTTGCAATACGCAGACTAGGTACTAAATAATCCAATGGGACAACTGCTTCCTTCCCATACACTATTTTGAATGGTGTTTATCCTGTAAGCTTCTTGCATGTAGTCATGTAAGCCCATAATACTGTTGATACCTTCAAATCCTAATCATCCCTATTCACATTGAAATTTTTTGTCAATGCATTCTCTAGAATCTTGTTAAAAGCTTCTACTGTACCATTTTCTTGGGGATGGTAAGGTGTTCTCTTATGATGATATATCTCGAATTATTATGTCATATCTCTTATTGTACTATTAATAAAATGAGTTCCCTGATCACTCAACAAAATTCTAGGACATCCAAATATGGTCACCACGTTCTCAGAGAGAAACCATGCTGCAGTTTCTGCATTGCAATCCTTCACTGGGGTTGCTTCTTCCCATCTGGTTAAGTATTTTGTCACAGTGATGATGTATCTAGATCATGACCTCCTTGTTGGTGGATTAATAGATCCAGTGAAATCCATATCCCATTTATCAAATACCTGTAAAGTTACTTGGGGCATAAGTGGAATTTCATCCCTTTTGGATGGTTTTCCCACCCTCTGACAGACATCACATGTCTGACAGTATTCCTTTGCATCCTTATGTACTATAGGCCACCATAATCCTACATGCAACACCTTATGTGTTGTAGGATTTCTTGCATAGTGCCCTTCAACTATCCCTTCATGTGCTTCTGCTAGCACCATGGAGCGTTCATGCTCCATCACACATCTTCTCAGAATTGCATCTGCACCTAACTTGTATAAATGACCTGCAATCAACTTATAGTCTGCAACGTGCACTACCAACTTATTTTTCTGTGCGAAAGTGAATTCCTTAGGATCCATTCCTGTGCTAAAAAATACAAGAATGTCAGCAAAATAATCATCAACAATATGAACAAAAAATAAGTTAGCATCAAGAAAATTCTCCTCCAAGTTCTTTGGCTCCTCTCCTTTAGTAATTCTTGACAAATGATATGGTCCTACATTTAGCTTCCCTGGTTTTACTATGATTTCAAAATCAAATTCCTGAAACAATAAAAGCTATCTACAGATCCTCCCACCTAACACTAGCTTGTTGACTAAGTACTTCAAAGTGAAATGATCTGTAAACATCTTAAAATGTTGACCCAATAAATAATGTATGAACTTTTGTAGGGAATATTGTAAGTTTTAAACCTGCGAAGTAAAGCAATGCATATAGATTCTTAAGCAATACAAAAATTAATCAATGGCTCATACACAGAGTACATAGAGATTTTATACCGGAAACCCTCAACCGGGAAAACCTTTCTTATTTTCATTATATTGAATTTCACCATTTGCCATACTAT
>JASDQU010710725.1:10038-22194 GCA_032191745.1 Picea mariana
CAACCCTGGTGCCTCCCTTTCGCGAAACCCCGAGAGGCGATGTTGACTTTTCTCCTCTCGTTCTCGCTACTTCGCGACTTTGTGAGTTTCAATGTTGATCTCCCATGGCCTTATCTCATGAGTTCTCGAAATCACGAGTTACTTTATTCTCCGGGCCCACAACACAGTTGTCATCCTTCACCACTGTGGCATGTGGTAGGTTCAGGAGGGTCCACGTCACTTTTAACGACGTCATCGGGTCCCACCTTTCTCGCCTATATCCTCGACTCACTGGCACGTGGTACACATTCATGTGTCCACGTCCAATCCAAGCATGGAATCCAATGGTCAAATCCCCTCCTCGAATCCATGGCGCAGATCCTTTCGGTGTTTCAGGGTTTCCACCATGGAAAGTCCCAATCCCTTGTTACCAGGACTCTCGATATCGCGATTCCCGATTTCCCAAAATGGGAAATCTCACGACACATGTCCTCCATATTTCAGATGGTTTAGATCTATTTCAGAGCTTTCGCCCCTATTTTCTGAGGTTTAACCTTCAGACACCTCCCAGCAGATCCAACGGCTATCGGGTTTTCCGACCGAGATCTGACGATTCAGACGGTTTCTAACTAACTCGAAATTTTGCATATCATGATTTCCACATTTCCTATGTACTTCAAAAGGAATTTTAATTCCTATGCACATTTTTCCAAATCCGACGGTCACGAGGGCTTGCCTTTCTTCCCAACCAGATCCTAAGGCTCCAATGCTATTGCTATGGAGACCTATCTCCCCGTGGCCATAGACCACACTAGCTGCGGTTTCACTCGCCACTATACTTCCTAAGCTCGTAAGCACGGTCAAGCAGCTACTTGACACTCTGGAACAAACCAAGGTATGAAATTGGTCCTCTAGACCCAATTTCCCTTTGCATTCTCAATCCAAAGACTGCTCCACTGGCCCATCTAGGTTTAGTGTCGAAACCTTCGCTCTGATACCAATTTGTAGTGTACCCCTTTTCACTCAACTACCCCAGGTTACTATAAGACTACTTGGCAGATAACCCAGAAAAACTGTAGTGCACCCTGGCTACCGTGTAGGTGTTACTACATGGAATGACACATTCTCATTCATAGTTAATCACGTGCATTTACACAATGAAATAAATTTAAGTTCAGAGTACTCATAAGAGACATTTTAACATAAATAATCCATGTCAAATACATTAATCCAAATGCACAGCAGAATGCATGATAATTTTAATACACAGAGATACAAAACATATTGATAAAATGTGATAAAACATAGTTAGACACTTATCTTGTAACAATGGTGAAATCCACCAACCAAATGTAAGCGTTCCACGAACCTCCCAGCCTTATACCACACTGCTCATCATCTCAACAGTGGATCACCCCCAAGATGGGACTGAGCTCCACCCCAAGGCAAGGAATTCTAGGCTAGGCTGAGGTTACAGGGAAACAACATAGAAATATCTGGAAAAGGTTCTTCCCAAAGATGCCATCTTATGCCCACTACTACCAGACTCTCATTTCCCACATGTTTGTTCCGCCCAGGAGTATACACCTTCACACGCATAGTCCATCGGTGCTAACCTCCTCTCTGGGTCTCGACAACAGGCCGGATCAGGAAGTCTCAGAGTCTGAAGCTAGTGCTGGACACTCTCTGGAAGAAAACACTTCCTAGCAAACTCTTTCACCTGGAAAGAGTTTCTCGTAGGCCTGACAACCTACCTCTTCCAACATCAACCACCTCCCTCACCTGGAGAGAGGTCATAAATAAGCTTAGCACAGGCTTACTCTGGCCAGTATGCCATGCACAGACCAGCACTGCGTGGCCACAGCAGCCAATCAGGAAAATGAACACGGGCTTTCTAACTGGTTCCACAATGGCAGGTCACTTCTTATTCCTCAATCCGACAACATGGGATAGACTCACGCTCGGTTCTCGGGAACACATGACAAACAATCCATGTAAGATCCACACATGTTCTAACTGTTCAGATAGGAGTTGTACCAGGGTATTTCAGAAGTCAACATAGGCTTTTCTGCTTTCAGGGATGAACCAAGGTAATCTTGCAGAGGTCGTACTGGTTCCCCCTCAGAGGTTCAGGTCCGAATGGAGAAGCATCCCCTCATGCGATTCATTTCGGCGATTATATTTGCATGCAATAGGGTTGAAACTTGCCACCCTGGGAACTACATGCATTACACAACGTGCATCCCCTTTGCACGTTCCCTCCCTTGCCAGGAACTTAGGATAAAATAGTATGCACATGGCTCTTTTTGGAAATAATATTAAAATATTATTCCAGGACTAATCCCCCTAGGCTTAGCCCCTAGGCTCAACACTCAACTCCTTTTTCCCACCTTCCAGCCCCTAATCCCTTTCCCACTCTGTGGACGCTCAGTCCCCCATCACTCATTCATTGTGGTCAGTCTGCACCTGGCGGTGTTTATATTTTATCGATGTGCTGCATACATACAGATACAAAATTCAGGCCCTTGGCCTTCAACCCTTAGGCTCTCTGGCCTAATCAGACACATAAACCTACTATCTTATACAAAACTTGGCTCACCAGCCTATAACACATATTTACAATCTCTTTCAGATCATAGTCTACATCGGGGCTCAGCCTTGGGGACACTACACTTGTCATGTTGGGAGATACTTTGGCCCACTTGTACCCAACTTTAGAACTTAGGATAAAATAATTATCCAGACTTTATGATTTAAGAAATATTAATATAATATTCATTTTTGGCTTAAGCTCCCTAGCTTATCCCTTTTCCTTAACTTTTAGCCCTACCCTTTCCCTAACTAGTGGAATTTAGTCCCACATCTCTTTTATCATGATTGATCTGAGCACAATGATGTATTTTATTTTAATTATGAGACATATACAAAAATAGGCGCACTGGCCTTTAATATCTAGGCTCTCTGGCCTAATCAAAACATAAGAATCCTAGCTTATAATAAATGGCTCACCAGCCTATAAAATGTATCATATACACAAAAGGCTACCTGGACTCAAAATCACGTGCACTTATGTTGTTCTTTGCGGTATCCTAGAATGTGCAAAATTCCTCATTTTACTGCATAGTACATGTGCGCACTATGCTATGAAATGTGCATACAAAAAAAATGATATCAAATAGCTCACCAGCTTAAGTACATTTTCATTTACATTACAATCGGGTTCGGCCTAGGGATATTATAGGTTGTTACAGTGGTATATCTCACAGTGATAGTGTGACAGTGGTTCCATCATTTTACATCTATGCCATGGCGGTTGGACAGGGCAAGGACAGGTGGTTGTATCCACCTTTCAGTTCTAGACGGAGAACATAGGGATTTGTAGCCTCCTTCTGGTTGTAGCCTGAGGTCCTTGATTATACTGCGGCTGCGGGTTATTGTATTGTTGTGGTGTCGCACATTGTTATGCGGGATTATAATATTTTTTCCCTTGAAAATTTTGCAGATTACACTGTGGTTGTTTTGAAAACTGTTGCTCGGGATTGTACGGTGGTTGCTAGGCAGTGTTATACTGTAGTTATTTCACGTATTATTCTATTACATGTTAAAATTGCACCATGTATGTATCTTCAATCCTTTCTTTCATCATATCCAAGGTTCTATAATCCTTTTCTTCGTGTCCAAATGACTTACAAAAGTTACAATATGTACTCTTCGAAACTATCTAGTACTTCTGCATCAAGGGGAAATTATAGGGATCATTTCCATGTGTTTTTCAAATTTCACACCATGGTCCTCCTAAAGCCAAAGGGTTTGGAATACCCACTCCAATATACTATGAAAATAATGGACACTCATTCTTGTGATGACCTTCTATCCTGCTCATTGTACACCAGACATCTTCTCTTTTCTTCTTTCCTCTTTTATAGTTTAACTGGAATGTTAAGTTCTTTAGATCTTGCTTCATCTCTTCCACAGCTAGATCTATATGCTTGTATTGGTTTTTGTCTAGATGTAATTCTTCCTAGAGGGCCTCACTCTAACTTTGGAATTTTATCTATCTCAAGGGATACTTCAAGTGTGGAAACAAAGAATTAACAAACAAATTCCTATGATGTGTATCAATAATAGTGTACTTTAACTTACCTTCTAATCTCTTGAACTTTTGGTCCACTTCCCAGACTGTTTCTCCTGGTTTCTACTTGATCTCTATCATTTCATTCATAAACTGGTCTTCTGAACTTGGATTATGAAATTCATTTATTAACTGCCTCTTCACATCTTCTATAGTTGTAGGTGTTCCCATTGGATTATTTGTTGAGATACCCGTGTACCAATCTAATGTGTAGTCTCCAAAAGTGATTTCCAACTGCGCAACCTTTTTATCCTCGTCTGTAATCTGCTTTGTTGCCCATATTTTCTCATATATGAACACATGTTTTTCTGAGCCATCTAACCCATCCCCTCAGAACTCTAGTAACCTGATGGTTGGATCTTATCCTTCCATTGTGAAATTTGTTGAACTACCACCTCCATATGGTGTAGAAACTTGACTACTACTTGTTGAACTTGCACTTCGTCTACTCGACCCATGTCGTGAAAAAATTATTCTACCACTAATCACTTGTTGGTTAATTGCTTTTTTCTTATTTAGTTGTGTTAGTCGCACATGGGGTTGTGGTTTCCACACTAATTTCCATCAGAACCTTCTTCTACATCAGACCCATGACCTCTATTTTTCCTCTCATATATGGCAAACAAAATATCCTCAATCTTCCATGTGGTGCAGAGATCCTCTACCTCTTCCTCATCGTTGTCCAAGCCCTCTTGCTCCACTACATCCTTCTTCTTATTATTCATCCTATATTGGTAGGGTCATCTGTTACACGTCACACCTGCACTCCTTATGATTTCCTTGGTTTGTTCATCATCCATCATGATGGGGTCCATTTCTGCCTTCTTCTGGCTACTCTCTAGAGAGTTCTCCATTTCTCAGATCTTCCTTAGTACTTCCCCCAACTCCCCCATGCATGTAGATTGATCTAGCTATTGGATTCCATGGTCATCACACCTTTATCATGTAATAAGATCGTGATCAATGTGTAAAGAGACCTAATATACTGCCCTATGGGTCCTTTCAAGAAATCTCGCTCTGCAGTAGTGTATGAATTCATTGTATCTATTTCAAACTCAGTGATAACCCTGCAGTAATGTTGTCTAACCAAAAATCCACTGTGTGCATGAATTTATTATTAACTCTTTCCAACCGTGTGGTTTTTTCAGCAGTCCACACTACCAGCCTAATACATCTAGTTGGATGGGTATCCTTAAATTTTAAAAACCACTCATGTAATATCTGTGGAAAGAAAAAAAAATATGCTTCATCTAGATCAATAAACACATACCTCTTCAGGCACTAGCGTTGTGTATACCTCGAACCCTTATTATCTTTCTACGCGAACTCCAACTGCTTTGTCTCTAACCATCTTTCAATCTCTTGATTCATAGGATTCCATGGCATGAAAATCCCTTTCTACCACTACATCTTCTTTGCAAAACCCCTTCCTATCTCTCCTTCTGAGTTATATCCGGTAACAGAACCATTTGTTGGACTTATGGGTTGATTTGGGTTCTACATTAGTTCTCTGACAAAACCCTTATCACCATCGACCCTTCTAGTAAACCAAAAGGCTACACTACACATAGATTACAGAGCACAGTCTCACCCTATATGGTTTATGGGGGGATGCAAGATGAAAATTTCTACAATCATGGAATGGATTGGGGGATGTTCTTTCTACTTCTTATTTCTACTTAACCATGCATTCTATTATACTATTCATCATATCCCTTCATTCATTCATTCATTTGCATATTTAATCTAGTGCACATTGTAAATAAATCATCCATTCATCTATCTAACCATTCAATGATAACTTCAGAAATAGTAACACATTAAAACACATTTCATACATGGTTTTACCATCGTTCACCCCCACTGGGGCTATGTCCACAAAGATCTTTTGCTTCTTTTCTTATTCATCAAAATGTGCCATGCACATTACATCATAATGAAGAGTAGTGAGGTAGACCAAGATTCCACCAATCTCTACATATTGTGACTTGACCCTTAGCTACTTCAACCTCATCCGAGCTCTACAACTCTCAAAACAGACTTTGACTCACAAAAAATCCAAAATAGGTTCTCTAAAATGGACTGGTCGCACTAACTCTCTAACAATCAAATATTAGATGCCTATGATGATGATTCTCTAATATACCTCATATCCCTTATTTATATTACAAAACTGGGTTAAAATCCTTACAATACATCCCAAAACCATAACCCTGGCATGGCTAGGTTTGTCCACATTTGCGTCGTATTTCTGCAAATCTTGTCGCACACACTGCTTTTCCTCAAAATGTGGCATGCTCTCCTTCTTGGTTTGTTCTTCCTTTTTTGTTGTTCTATTCTCAAAACCTGTCTGCTCCAATAGGTTACATAGAAAAAGTATAAATACACCTCAAGGAGTCACTCACAAGTACATTCACACACTTTATATTGAATATCTATCTTGTGAACTAGTGATCTTTTTTCAAGGTTTACGATGGCATTTTATGAGGTAGCGAAGGAAAGGAAGAGAAAAAAATTTAGAATTACAAAGAAGAGTGGGAAAACCTAAGGAAACCATAATTTGGGCCATCCCCATAGGTCAGACAATTAGTGTCCCGCAAGGCATCCCTACAGATTACTTAGAGTTCGTCACTCAAGGACCCTCATGACAGGTAGTATTTGTCTCACGAGGACAAGAGACAAGTGGAGAAGGATGCTAGTACCTAGTTGTTGAAGCTAAGAATGGTATGTTTGTTTGATATCTAGTGCAATGGGTCAGCTTCAGGTTGTAGGCATTCTTATGTGTGGTTTTCTTGATGGTTACATGTTGGTTATGGCTATGGTACATGCTTGAGGCATGTCTGTTATATAGTTGAGGCATTGACACATATTGAGGCACATATTGGATGAATGGTACATGATGGTTGAGGTATACATGTTGAGATACATTATTGGTGCATATCTTGATTATATTGGTACATGGTGTATGGAATGATTGAGTGATATGGTATATGGTTGCGACACTTTTTATGGTACATGGTTGATACATGGTATGGTACAGGATTGGTACATGGTATGGTACAATATTAGTACATGGTATGGTATTGATGTAAATGGTTGGTCTACACGGTTGATGTGCATGGTTGATGCACTTTGTGTGGTACAGGTTTTGGTACAGTACAGGTTGATGGTTTGGCACATGCTTTGAAACATGATTGAGACACATATATTGTGATGGTATGTTGGTGATATTGGTACATGCTTGGTAGAGGCATGTGTTGGTGATGTTGGACATCTATTTGAGAGGTTTCCTTCATATATGATCCATGTGAGAGGATTTGGTTGACTATAGGTGATAGTGATAGGATGGACAAGTTGATCAGTGACAAGTTGGATATAGTGACAGGTTACATGTTTATGTGACAGTGGAAGTGGCACTGGTAGTGACAGTAGCAGTTATTGTGGTAGTGACAGTTTGGTTTACACTTGTATTTTCAAGGTGGGAGGATGGGTCAAGGAAATGTGGTTCTAGCCTCCTTCCGGTTGGTGCCATAGAAATCAGGGAGTTGGAGCTTCCTTCAGGTTGGAACCTAAAAATCAAGGGGTTGTAGCCTCCTTCTGGTTGGAGCCAAAGAATTCAAGGAGTTGTAGCTTCCTTCAAGTTGGTTCTTGTAAATAAGGGGGTTTGTGCCTCTTTCTAGTTGGTGCTAGAGAATTGCGAAGTTGGTGCTTCCAATGAATGTATTCTTTTGATATATAAGAAATCATTATATGGTTTTATATCATTTGGGTTTCCACATAAATTCTAGTGTACTATGTGTTAGCACTGAGATTCACCCTCAGATTGTGGGAGGATAAGCCCAGTACCCATCAGAATTTTCAGTAGACGTTGGTTTTATATGAGTGGAGGTCAATGGAAAAAATTCAATATATGAATGATGTTCAACACAAAACTGGACAAGAAATGCACAGGGAAGTGAGGACCACATTAACTTCTGTCAGTGAATTGAGTTTAAGTGTGAGCAGAGGGAAGACTTAGTGAGAAAAGGGAACAAGATTGCTATGGGAATCATGCTTTCAAGCATCTTGGGGGAAGAAAAACTTAGACTCAATATCACTCTTGAGCTTAAGCTTCAAACACTGAAATATGTCCAAACAACACAATCACAACAACACAATGATCAAACCTACATCACAATGCAACTGCAACAAATCGAATGGATCCTCCATGCCCAAGCCATTCAGTGTAAGAGGGAAAAGATAACAAGGGAGCTAACTAAAACTGGTCATGATACCACTGTAATCAAAACTACATTACTACAGCATAAAAACCCTCAGTTGGATCCTCCATGCCCAATTGTCTTAGCACAATTTTTATAGAAAGATGAAAAGAAAATGACTTCTATTAATCTGAAAGTCTCAAATTTGATACATAATTAGAGAACAGTTATGGCATCAAAAAATTACAAAATAGGGAGCTCTGCTCAACCAGTTGACAACCATAACAAAACATCGAAACCAATTACATATACTCAGAAAAATTCTTCACTACCAAGAGTGTGACCTAGCCACTACATTCAAATCTTTATGTCGGCGAGTTCTTATGTTAGACTGTGCTTGCATTCTTCAGTCAGACGTGAGCTTAGAGCAGTCTGGATTTGAAGGAAAGTTTGTTCATAGGGGAAATTTGGCTTCACAGTATGCTTCCATGACCAGTCCTTTCCATATTTCTATTTATGGGGTGAGACGATGTTTCAACCACTAGAGGCGCGATCAAACCACTGCATTCAAGGCTTTATTTATGTGTCTTCTCTATCAGACTATGCATGTTGGATGTTTGTAGGGGAAACTGTCAGCTGGATGTGGACAAAGATAATGGTGAGTTGGCGAGGTATTTGGCACCAACTCGCATGGTACAGTGGGAAAAAAATGTCCATGTGGAAGGATATTGTTGGTGGCGACTGGAAATGTGAGTGCAAGTATTTGGGAGATGAGGTGTAAAGTTGCGAAGGTGATGTGGCGAGGGTAAAGGATGTGGAGGAAAATCAATGTGATTATTCAGGGTGTAAACGACGATAACAGTGGAGGTGAAAGGGAGTTTAAGTGGAACAGGTGTTAGGAGGTGAGGGGGAGAGAAATAACAACGGAAAAGGAACAGGCGTGCGGTAGCATGAGTGAAGGAAAGATGTCAGTGGGAGTGCGAGCGGTATTGGGAGGTGGTCTGGTGGTTAGCTTGGAGGGGGGGGGTAGGCGGTAAGAAGGAAAGAGTGGGGGGGGGTCTGAGTTGTTGTAGAGGTGACACGTTGTGAGGGGCCCGCACCAGAAAACCACCAACTCATACCCCATCCGTTAAAGGTAGAAGGGTCGGGGGGTCCGATATAAGATGCCGACCATAAATTTGAGCGTGCTTTTCTCAGTTGTTGATATCTACATGCTCCTTATCACAACGTGCCAAAAATGTCAAGTCATCAAAAAATTAAGATAAAAATATAAAGTGGGTCATGCAAAGACCCCTTTCCTTCATTTTTTCACTAAGGGGTTATTTCCTGAGGAAAAAACCCATTTTATCAAAACTTGTGCTCACACTGTGTAGTTGATGGGATATTGTTGATGAGATGTTTCTTATGTTTATATGCTCATGATATACTGATGATAAAATTTTAATTAAGTTTAAATTTATATATTTTGGTTAAAAGTGGTAAAAGTTATCATGTTGATTCATCCCCCCCTCTCAGTATTCCAACACACAACACCTCTTAAGCTTGTACGAACCTTGAGTTGACAAGTAAAGTAGGATGCCAAGGGTACAATAAATATTTTTTTTTATTCTTAGGACCATCAGTTCCCCTAAAGGGTGCCCACCCTAATAAATCATACTTGCACCAATCAGGATTGTTTCAAGTAGATCATCATAACTACTCCTCTTACCTTCACTAGCCAATATTGTGGGGAATTCATCTTCCCCGGAGGGTTTTATTTTGGAAGGCTCCCTAATCCATTTGTTTTCTTTTTGATTCCTAGATTTGTTAGGGGTGTGTTGTAGGGAATATCTGACATGATTTCCAACAAAAGGGAAGAAACTCGGTCCGAGGTTCTTAGAGAATAACCCAAGTCATTTGGTGTAGTTTCTTCTGACAGGTTGTATGGCTCCATTAGCTGCTAAGTGAATTTTCTCTTGAAGAGGATACTTATTTCTTAATATTTCCCTAAATCCTATATATAAATGTAACAATTAAATGTAATCTAATATAATATGTGATTGTGTAGATACAAAAACATATGTAGTTAAAATTGCATTAAACAATTTTACAATAATTAATAAAAGGTAGTTTGAAAGCTAGAGAAACATCTCTAGTTCTTACTACAAAAACACTAATTAAAACTATTAAAAAACCTAATAGAAATATGAAAAATGAATTTCTATCCCCAGGGAGCCTACAATAGATAAAATCAATTATGATTTCATTGATAAATAAAATATATGATTATCTTAGACAAATGAAATACATTTCATAATCGAAAAAAATCACATATTGTAAAATAGATGGGTATTAGAAGTATTGATGATTTTGGATCTATAGTTTAATGATCAATTTCTCCCCCATGTGACCTAAGGTGAATCCTCCCCCAAGGGAATTAGGCCCCTCCCATTTTCCTCTCCTTTTCTTGGCTCTCTTCTCCCTATGACCGACATCCTTCTTTGTTTTCGGCTCTCCTCCTCCCCCGTCGACGGCAAGTCTTTACTCCTTCTCATGATTAGGGGCAGAAAATCTGTACAGGAGGATCACATGGATTCACCATGTGAGGACCTCATATACTACGATGTGAGCCCCATTGGAACTCACACTCACATTTTCTCCACATGTGAGGATCTGGCAGATCTGTCTTTCCCTTTGTCTCCCTCGCTCAAAAATCCCACAACATGTCGTTCAAATACAAAGGTAGAAGTAGTTGAATATTTTACTTAGAGAGGTTTTTCCCCACACAAAAACCTTTCCATATCCAAACCAGATTTCTCTAGATACCATCCTCCCAGGACTCTACTCCCATAATTTAATTCCAGCAAGGAAGAATTAACAGAATTCAGAATTTCCTTTGCGTGGAAGGAAAAAAAAAGAGCAACACATTAAGGAAAAATAGGTCGTCAAAATGGTTGTAGGAGAGGATTTTTCCACTAACAAAGTTATGGAATTCAGAGGAAATTTTTTGGTAGGAATTTTGATTGGAAAATCCCCCGGGGAGAAAGCTCTAGAAGCCTAGATAACTGCTCACTAGAAACCGATGTTGGGCTATATGTCAAAGTTTCATTTTCTCTCCAGGAGTTGGTTGTCCTTTTTGTTTCTTTTAAAAAAGGGATGTAAAATCATGGAAAATCACTGGTCTTTGGGTCCCTCTAGTCTCATCCTAAAACCTTGGACAATCAATCTTGATTTGGTAAGAGAATTGGTGGTGGAGATAAAGGTATGGGCCATCCTTCCTAGATTTCCTCTATCATTTTGGACCCATGAGGCACTATAAGCCATTGGGAACTATCTGGAGAGGTTTTTTAAGCTACAACCTAACTAGTCCTCAAAAAAGGACAGATGTTGGGCCTAGATTTTGGTAGATTTTGATTTGAGGAAGGGTTTAGTTGGCCACATTGACATTGTGTTCGAAGATAGAATGTGAAAGCAACATGTAGACTACCATAGATTACCTTTCAGATGTTTCAATTGTCACAAAATAGGCCACTTCAAAGCCCATTTCCCTAAACTCGCTCCCCCTATTCATAATGAACGCAGACAGTGGAAACCCAAATCGAAAATTCATGAGAACAAATGGTCATAGGTGGTCTCTATCGAAGGAAATCATGAAGAAGTCACAATTGGTCCAGAAACAGTGGTAGTGATGAGCACATTGTGGGGAGATATGGTTAAAAAGATGGCAAGCATTGGCATTGGTAAGTTGTCTTCAAGTTTGCTTCCTTCTTCATTTTTGAATGGTGACATTCTCTCTCCATTTCCAGTTACATGTGAAGGCTCTCCCCCAGATATTAACACTGGCCCCCTTGGTTTCCTCTCCTTAGT
>JASDQU010710725.1:33111-51738 GCA_032191745.1 Picea mariana
AGTGTTCTATCATACAACCTCTTGCATGAAGCCACAAAGAACCAGACCTGGAATCAAAGAACTCAACAGACAATAATTTATGTCTATAACCTGCAAATGTGTACAAGCATACATCTACAACATATCATAAGAAAATAAAGACATTCATTTAATTACACAGAATAACATGCAGGAAAAACTGCTCTCTGTTTGTATTAATAAAAATGCCTCTTTACAAATGTGCTCAAGCTCTAACTGCAATAGAGTCACGACTTCTTCTCTTCTCCCTATTTTCTCTATTCTTTCCCTCTTCTCTAAAAACAAAAAGAAGATGTCTTTACAAAAGGGGGCTCCTCAAGCGCTTCCCTCCATCCTCACCAACTCTCATTAATTACAATGAATTACATTGAATGGGACATCTAATCCAAATTGGATCTATATCCCCATAAACCTGTCAGCCATTAAGGCGACACCAACTATAGCATGCTCGAAGGCATGGCTTCATCTCTACCAGCCTTACAAACATTTAATACATTAAATTCAAATTTGAAATTTGAAAGTGAGAGGGTTGCACCTCTCCTCTTCATTGAACGTGTGCTGGGTGTGCTGGCATTGATGACGTTGGAGCGATGCTCCTGCATCATACTCCTCAGCTACAAAAATCATGAGATCCTTCTCATGAGATTCCCAGCACTGCTATTGAAATCCACCTAGATCCCAAACAGTTCTTTGGAGTTGTCCATCTGCTCCACTACTTCACTACTACTGCTACATCTATTGCCCTGCTACTATGGCAGGTTCTCCTCTGTTCAACTTACCTTTGCCGATTGCTTCAGCTGATCTAATCATCAACCTTATGATCTCCTCAATTATCTCATCTAGCTGCTCCCATGGATGGCTTTCCTTTTGCAGTGTGCTTCACTGCACTTCTTCCCTGCAAATGGGTAGATCAACTAGATCTCCCATGCCATCTTCTTCCTTTGTGGCCTCAACTTGCCACCCTGCTACAAAATTCATCTCTGCAGTCTTATCTTCTTGACTGACCTGTTGTTTAGTCATCTACTTTGATAGACTTGCTTCTACCATTTCACCTTGTTCTGTTTGAATTCCAGCTTCCTCCAGCTACTCCTCAGACTGGAATTATCCTTCATCTTCTACTGCATGCCTCGACACTACAGTTATCATCTGTTCATCTCCCTGGCTATAATTTTCAAGAAATTTCTCGGAATGCTCTTCTCTCAAAATATCCATGATTGTCTGCTCATGGAATTCATCTACTAGTTCTGGATGGTTTAACCAATCCTCCAACATTTCTAACTCCTTCTCCCATGGAGTGAGCATCTTAACTATGTGTTCCTCTTCTTTTCCTTGGGCAACTTTTGACATCTGCTCCATGTCTTTGACAGTCACATCTGGTTGTCCTTCCACTGTTCCTGCCTCTGCAACACCTTCATCCTATGCATCAGCCTCCACTCGGCTGCTTGGTATGAATACTCTTATCCCTCCAATCATCAGAACGCTCTTTTGATATTCCTTCTCTGTCAGCTCCTCTTGCTGATATGAACTCACCTCTGAGTTCATCTTCTCTCCCTTACCCACTTGGCAGTATGGGATTTTTCTGTTGCCTGCCTGGCAGTCTATGAGATCGTCCAACGATCTCATCTCATTTCCCTCCTAGCAACCTGAATTTTCTGTTCTACCCTCCTGGCAATCTTTGATATCCTCCAACGATCTCATCTCATTGCCCCTATGGCATTCTGAATTCTCTTAACTACTCACTTGGAAGTCTTTGAGACCCTCCAGTGATCTCTTCTCATCCTTATCGTCACTGATATTTCTCCCAGTCTCTGGTTCACAAGTGTGAACCACTCCTTCTCTATCACTGAGGCTTCTAACATGCCTCAGCCATTCCTTTGGCAGTCCCCGCTGCCTTTTGGGCCAATAAATACTGAACTGGCCACTTTACCCTTCTCTTTATGGGCCATTCATATACCCAATGCGACTTTGCATCCTGCTGCATCCATAGTGCAAGCTCTTCCATTCTTTCCCTTATCTCAGTGAGCTCTTCATCCATCTCATCTTTTCTCTGTTGTTGGTGGTTCTTCTTTCCACCGCATCCATGGCCTTAAGTAGCCATCTTCCTATTCCTGTCTACCCTCCTGGAAAACTTGTTACTGTCACTCTGCAAAAATGAGTTCTTCTAGCCTTTCCTACAATCCTCCTGATTGTCTATTGACTGTTGCACACCTTACAACAATCATCACAGAGCTTCAAAACTCTATCTTCCTTTTCCTGCTATATACAGATGAATCTCTGCTTCTGATTCCACTTGATGTTACCAGAATTTCTCCCACCATCTCTCCTTTCTCTATGAACAAAGTAACAGTCTCCTCTTTCTCTTTTGTCTAAGATCTACAGACAAAAATATGCTCTGATACCACTACTGGTGCAGACCCCCTGCCCTCAAGTCGATATCCACACAGGATTGATCTCCACAACTATGCTAATATGGAACATCTCAGTGGGTACTCATTGGAACCTAAACAATCCACAGGTCCTTTGAAAACCTGACTTATGTGAACAAGCACTAGGTGCGAGCTTCACCTCCTCCAGTGACCACGACGCTATGTCCTTGAGACAAGACAAATAGGCACCTTTCGCAATTCACAACTTCACGAATCCTGATGTCGAGTCTCTTGACTCTTCAATCCCCAAATGCGGAAATGGACTCAATGGTGATTAGCCCCTACCCAAATCTCACTCCATGTGACTACTTCCTCCATGACCACATTCCTACTCCAAAGACATGTCGCGTTTCATGACTTTGGGGTTTTCAACACAAAGTGCCCCAACTCCTTGTCGTTGGAATTACCAAAATGTCGAACCCCAAAAGGGTTGGTGAGTGACAAGCTCCCCGCTCCCTCTGCAAGCTCGATCTCCTTGGGTATCACCTGCATTCTATGAATGTTGTTCCTCCTGAGCTTCTCAAACTCACTCAATCTCTAAGGGTCTCGGCCTCGTCTTTTCCTTCAAAGGGAAATTCTGCACTCACTCAAGCACTCCTTGCTGAGCCAACAGAGTATTCTGCAACTCTGTGAGCATCTTTCCTGTGACACTTCTCCTTCTTCTCAGAACCCGAAAGAGAGTTCTTCTCGGTGCGCTCTATGCACTCGCCCAATGCCCTCTTGGCAAAGCTCTACAAAACTTGCAGTAGTTTTGTCTTCCCTAAACTCGAAACAAAGTTCCTCGTGTGCACTCCTTGCACTTGCTCGATGCCTTCCTAGCAGAGCTCTACAGAACCTCATACTTTTTGTCTTCCCTCTCTATGCTCTCCTTTGCACAGTCTCTCCTTTAGGATGTTCAGTGGTCCTGGAGGTTTTCCTTTGACTCCAATATTTCCTCTAGTGTGCCCTCCTGGCACGTCTCTGCCTAAATTTCATAGAATTCAGAAGTGCACTCTATGCACTGGCTTACAAAACCCACAGTGTTCTGTCATACAACCTCTTGCATGAAGCCACAAAGAACCAAACCTAGAATCAAAGAACCCAACAGACAACAATTTATGTCTGTAACCTGCAAATGCATACAAACATACATCTATAGCATATCATAAGCAAATAAAGACATTCATTTAATTACACAGAATAAGACATTCATTTAATTACACAGAATAACATGCAGGAAAAAATGCTCTCTGTTTGTATTAATAAAAATGTCTTTTTACAAATGTGCTCAAGCTCTAATTGCAATAGAGTCACATGTTAATAATAAGTTCTTCTATATCATTCAAACCATAACTAATATAATTGATAATGGTAAATTGAAAATTAACAGTCGAGTAAAGGAAAACATTCCATAATATAACAATTAGCATATTCTCCAAATAAGAAATTAAAAGCACGATTCAAAACTTATCTAAGAACCTAAAAAAACAATGAAAACTTTAAAAAAAACCCAACCATAATTCATGCATTGAAATCATTCACCACAAGTTTTATAGGAGTAAAAAATAAGAGAGTATTTCATTGTTTTGTATAGCAAAATTTCACCATACATTCCTCTTCCTCTCCTTGCTGGTAGGGCCTCCATCTCTATTATTTGAAGTAAAAACAAAGTTTTACAATAGAAATAGAATTGAGAGAAGGACACATCGTTCCTCTCTGGTCTATGGAGACCACCCCCTCTTCATTGCGTTCTTCAACCATGTATTTATACAAAAGGATGATGAGGGCGAATTGAAACCAATTCCCCAAATCAGGTATTATTAAACAACTTTCTGTCTCATTTTAGATGAACTAGATTGTAAAGATAGATCTATATCTGATTACAAGTTGCTTTCACAATCATACAATCATCTAGATGCATCTACATTTGATTTTCTTGTTGGTTGGATGCTCAATTCGGGTTGCGCATTTGGAAACTGGTTGTAACTACCCAATTTGGGAAAACCTAGATTAGAAAATAGTCGTTATCTCCCACACCATGTTTTTTTCTGAGAAATCCTCCCTCCATGTACATAAATCAAGACCTTCTAGACAAAACCCATATCTTGGATTTCTTGAATCCGTCTTCATTTTCCTGGAACTCACACCCAAACAATGTTGTTTGATATTTTGTCAATTTCGAGCTGAAACTTGATCAAGACCTTAGGCTTACACATGTGGTCTTCATAAATTTTGGACATGAAAATCATGTCACATTCTAGCAACATATCTTATGAGTGACACCTGTAGAACATCAAAAGAAACATATAAATGATTTATATGATTTAAGGGTGGCTATAGAATCTCTGATTCTATAGCTACTCTATATTAAAGAAATTTACAACTAATTTAAAAAAAAAAATGCAACAATAAAATAAAATAAAATCAATCTAAGATTCATACCTTTCAAAAATTCTCTCTCACCAATGATATATGTACACACAGAAGAAATACCAACAAGAACAATGGAAACACACGAGTAACTAAGAAACACATTACCTTAGAGAAGTAGAACCAAGTGTTAAACTCTCCATCTTCTCTCATGATAAAAGAGACAAATCTCATAATAGACACAAAGAAGTCGGACAAGCCATAAAACCCTCTCCTACTACTTTAATTGGTTGACCAGAGGATGAAATAGCATGGTAAAATGTCAAATTAAATATGGTTAACATGTAAACATACCCTCACCTTTTGTCAACATCATAACCCCTAGGTACTTGTTCCATAACAAAATCATATGCCACGATTCAATACCAAAGTCTTGTCATCATGAAGTTTGAAACTACAAGAATTTAGGTTAATAAAAATGATCATTTAATGTGATGAGATTTGGAAACCTAATAAATATACTTATAAGTGATTCTAAACCAAGCCACATACCCTAATGAGCACGATGAAAAAAATAGTTGATAAGAAAAATCAAAGTACATAGATCCTCATTCAATCATCATGATGATGAATTATAGAATGATACTTTCAATTGACAATATAACCATAAGTGTTTTTTATTTATAATCATGATTAAGTAACAAAGGTCTAAATTCAATTAAATTCATGGCATGTAATCAAACAATAAACTCAAGGTATTTTAATAAGTTGGAAAAATAGGAACCAAGACATAAAAAATATGATGAACTAGAATTCCTTTGTTCAATATGATAATAACAAATAATATTTACCAACTTGAATCACAAATGAGTACCTTGACCTGACCATGACTTCACTCAAAAAAACAAAATGACACCTTGTTATAGAGATAAACACGTATAATCATGTTGAATGTTCAGAATGATGATAATACTAATCATAACACCATCAACGCTACTAAAAGGTAAGAATTACTCCTCTCAATCATCTTTGAATTTCATTCTTTCAGTCATGAAATTCAAGATAACAATAATTGAATTGTGAAATGAATGTTCAATAACCATGAATATGATAAGTGTTCATAAGATACTTTCAGTAGATGTCCTGATCAAAAAATCCTAAAAGAATGCCCAACGAAAGGAATCAAAGTGACAGGTTTAAGATAATAAATGTGCAGAAGCCGAAAACATCAAAATAGATAAAAGGAAAATCCAGAAATGTAGAAATATCATCATTTAAAATAACTTTTTGATTGATATACTTGCATCTAGAATCATCACAGGTTTAGACTTTGAAGAATAAAATCAATGATAAGTCTTACCAATAAAAATTAATGCAAGGGTCCCTCTTCATTTTCTTAGAAAATGGAAGGGACTTCTTGTGAGGCCAACAGAGTGTTGTCCTTGATTCTGAGTCCTAGTCAGTGTTAGGTTGATTGTAGTTAATATTTTGACACATTCTATTCACCATGGTTGAGCAATCACATCCTTGGTTCCATCGAATACAAGGAATTGATCCCATCACAAAGGTACAACCACCTCTTAAGCAACGCGAGGTAGGTGACAAAGAATTTGAAGATATGGACAAACAATCTGAAGAGAGTTTGGCATTTGAAGTCAAAGTGGTTGAAGAGATTCCTCCACCTAATTTCAGCCATCCTCTAGTTGGTCTCGATGCACCTGTACTTGAACCATTTTCCTTGTTTAGTGAACCTTATATCATGTTAGGTCTGATTGTTTCATCCAGTGTGCATGAGTCTTCCATCCCATCCAAGAGCATGACTGGGGGAATCTAAATGATTTCCACCTTTCTTTCTTTGAGTGCCATTGGACCTACATCTTCCATGCCCATTTCCACAAGCCCCTATATTTGGGGGATGTTGGTCATGTCTTCTTTTACTTCCATCAGTATTCCTAGCATTCTTATGCCAATCTCGTCTATTTCAATGTATGTGTCTAGATCTTCTTCCAGTGGAGGGAAAAGCCTTGGATTTAACACAAGGAGTGGAATTCCTTCAACGTCCACCATTTCTATAAGCAACTTGACCATTTCGAGTTCTAGTTTTCCTTTTGGGTGGAATATATCTTGTGGGTTTGGAACTAGTCCTAGTCAAGATGGGGGTGGTAATGTTTCTATATGATTTATCATCTCGTGGGGTACCACATATTTTCCCGAGGGAAATTTTGGATAGTGGGGTGGCTATCCCTTCATCCATACATCTAGTCCTGGGGGATTCTTCCCCAGGGATAGTCTTTCTTTAGGAAGTAATTTTCCTTTAAGGTCTATGCCTACCCCTTGCGAAAACCCCCCTTGGGGCATGTTTAGTCCTTGAAGTAGCCATGCTCCTTAGAGTTCTTTTGTTCATGATATAAATTTCCCTTATAAAACATTTCATCCTTCTAGAAGCACAAACATGGGGGGACCACAAGGTTCATCTGGGACTCTAACAGCTTCATCCTCATCCTAGTGTTCATTTTCTCATATTCCATTTACCTTCTTGGTGACACTATGTTTACCTAATATTTCATGTCTAATGAATGACCCTATTTCCCATGATCCCTGTAATATCCCCACTATAATCCCCATTTTAATTAATGCATAATGTATTTATGAATATGGTTATGGAAAAGTGATGTAATATGTGAATTTTATTTCTAATTTTAATAATTAAATGTGACACTAGCTGCTAGGAATACGAATAGATATGGGGGATGATTTATCCACAAGAGAGAGGAATGTATAGGAGTGTCTAAGAGGGGTCCAAGGAGGAAATTAATTATGGGTATTAATTCAACCCATATTTCTGAATTTTATTATCATTTGGGAAAACCTTCTATTTTTTTTGTTGAGTGTATGAAATCTTAATAAATGAATTCTTGTCAGGGGGTCAATGTAGAAGTCACTTACATAGTTATTGGAATCATGGGGATGTATTACAATTAACATTGGGCAGAGTTAGAAGTCAATTGTATTGATAAAATAGAGGAAAATTGTATGGGGGAGAATAGGCATTTTTTCATAGGGAGTTTGGCATGAACAACAAGGGGAGAGCAAGGAAAAAGAGAATTGGATCTAGAAAAATAAGGCAAGGTGAATTTTGGAGCATGTTGGAGGAATTTTGTAGAATTATGGAGCTGATTATTGAAGATCCATGTTTCCAAGCCCGAAGAGTGAAATCTTGGGTGACTTGCACTAGAACAACAATTGTTTGTTGTTTTTTTTTCCTGGAAGTGAGTTCCCTAGAGTTTCTAGCAGAGAGATTCCTAGTTACTTGGGCTAGAGAGACCCTGATAAATGAATGGGACACCCAATGGATTGAGAGAATTGAAGGGGTGCATTCCTTGGATTGGGAAGGTCAAGAAGAATAGAGTTGGAGGAAACTCTGGATAGTTGTAGGAGAACACCAATGGTTTCTGTGATATTGAGTTGTGAGTGGACTATGAGAGGCATCCTTCTCTTGTTGATTTCTAGCTCTAGCTCGAGGGTGACTTGTTGTTGAGATTTGGAAAAGATATCTATGGTTGGGTGTAATGCTCATCCCAAGCAACTAATTACAAAAGTATTTTAAAAAGATGAGTGTTTATCTATTTTTCTAAGTTGTTTCATGAGTTTAAATGTTATGCTTAACTTTGTGTATGAAAATGGTTTAATTGTTGTTGTGATTGAGTTTATTAGATGCAATTGGAATGTTGTAAATACATTTTAATTATGCTTATTAGAGTCTATTTGAATATGTGTTTAATGTAGATGATAAGCTAAACGAGTTAATTCACAAATTAATTTTTTGAATTTATATGTTTTTCCGTAAGTAATGTCCCTTGGTTATGCTAGGGAACATTACAATCCCACATGGTTGGTTATTCCTGTGAAGATTCCATCATAAATTCCCAAGTTTTATGGAACTCCATGGGAATACTCATCCACACACATCATGATTTATCATTTGTGGTGTTCATCCAATTCTCTGATGAATGATAGTATCTGGTTGCATCTTTTCCAGTGATCCCTGACCGAAGGCGTCATGAAATGGTTACGAAATTGTAGCATCAATTAACTCACTCTTGAACATGACACCTATTTGAGTCTTCATATATTAGTTGGGTTATATATTTCCTATGATCCATACTAGTAATTGATACTCCAATTGGTTACTCTTCTATTCATCATGGAGAGTGCTTCAATACATCTTGCATTGTTGCACTATATTATTCCAACTCTTGTGTCTTGCTTCCAAGTCATCATAATGTCATGCTATATGTTTAAGGGAAGTTTAATCCTGAGTCAACCATCTCCTATTATGTTTCCCATCTATGTCGGCCACCTGTTGGCACAGGGGCAGACCCAGGGTTCACTCCAAGAGCACACCAACAATCCCTAGCTACTGGCCCTTTCGGTAACACCTACGAAGTAGATGTAGTCTCACCCGAAGCAGCTAAGAGGGGGCGTTGTAGGAAAGATATGTCTACAACCAGGGGAATATCAAGTGGAACTAATACAACAATAATGCAACATTCATGTATCTCTTTATCAGCTAGATCTACTCTGTGCAGCTATACATATGATCTAACACCATAATGCAAATAACAATATAACAATGACAGAGATCCAGGAATCAATCACACATACGACACAAAATATACATGGTTTACCCTCTCTCTAGGGATACGTCCACAGAATTGTGCTTATGATATATTAAGATAAATCTTACAGTTATGATCTGTGCTCTTAGTTAGCATATCTTCTCTCTTCTTCTCTCTGTCTCCCACCTTCCTGCGCACCCAGCTACAGGACTTGATCTTCGTACCTAGCTAAAGATCTTACAATACCAAAAGGCTCTCACTCTCAACACTCCTCTCTCTCGTAGTACAATAATCTCTTAACCAAAAACAATCAATATCAATACCCAACACTAGTACCGCCCCGACCTAGGTCCTCTTGACCTCTATTTATACATTATAGTCCCTCACTGACAGCCTTAGGTCAAAACCTAGGTGTCAAAACCCTAGGTGTCTAAAACCCTATGTCAACTTGACCCACCTTTTCAAGGCTTCGTCAGCCTGTCTTTCCTCCCTTCTCGCATGGTGCTCCAAAGCATCCAATGGTGGCTTTCTTTGCTTGTTGAGTTGTATACGATTCTTTTCTCTTGTTGATCTATCATCCCTGATCTCCTCATTCAATGGATTTCTTTTCCGTACTTCACTCCATCTTTTCTTCTCTTTTTCTTACTTTGACCCAGTGATAGTCACTATGTCTCCCGCTCTGTCCGTGTTTGACATTTTCTTCCTCGATATTTTCTTCCTTCCATAACCAAGGGCCAACAGGGCCCCAACACTCACCTGTGACTCATCCCGAGGCACTTCAGTTCTGATTTTTCCATGTCACTTTGACTTTGGACTGCAGAGTGCATCCTTTGCTTTCTTCTCCATGTCTCCTTCCCATCCTTGTGTAGACTTTCTTTTATGTGTCTGGTATCCAGTTTCAACTACACCTGGTACCTAGTCATTTTTCTTCCTTTCTTTTATTGAGAGTTGTGAGGCAGATGGTTGTCATAGTACAACTTCAACGGATTCCCATTTACTAATCCCTCTTTCCATTCTCCCTTCAATATCTTCAGTTGCACAACTCCTCCTTCTGTAACATAGGCGATCTCATATGGTCCAAGCCAATGCGTTTTGAACTTCCCTAGATGTTTTACAAATTTACTGTCATACACCAGTACTAAATCACCTTGCTTAAATTCCTTCTTCTTCATGTGCTTTTCATGATAGGCCTTCTCTCTTTCCTTCCATACCTGTTGATCGAATCTTGCCATAAATCTGTCTTCTTTTAGTTCAACCAGTTGGGAAATCCTCTCACGAACAGTGCCAGTATCATCCATGTCTGTAAATGTAGCAATTCTTAAGCTCTGTACCAAGTACTCCATCGAGACAATAGCTTAAAGACCATACACCAACTTGAAAGGGGTCTGCGTTGTTAATTTCTTACAAGTGGTTATATAAGCCCAGAGTATTGCTGGTACTCTTAAATCCCAGTCGTCCCTGTTCACACTACAAATCTTTGTCAATGTTGTCTCCAAAATTTTGTTGAATGCTTCAACCATTCTGTTTTCTTGTGGATGGTAAGTTGTACTCTTCTGATGGTGGACTACAAATTCTTCATTCAGAGATTCAATTGTCTTGTTGATGAAATGAGTTCCTTGATTGCTCATAAGGGTCTTAGGGCATCCAAACCTGGTTATTATGTCATCAAATATAAAATGCGTGGTTGTAGTTGTGCTACAGTCCTTAACTGCTCTTGCTTCATCCCATCTAGTCAGGTGTTCTGTCACAGTGATAATATACCTTCCTCCTATGTGCTTCCCTGGTGGGTTTATAGGTCCCACGAAGTCAATGGCCCATTTTTCAAATGCTTGTAGGGTCATCTACGGTGCTATTGGAATTTTGTCTCTTTTGGATGGTTTTCCAACTCTTTGGCATACATCACAGGCTCTGGTATACTCTTTAGCATCTTTGTGTAAAGTATGCCACCAAAGGCCAACTCGCAGAACCTTCTGTGCAGTTGCTTTGCCTGCGTAATGTCCTCCTGTGATGCCTTCATGAGCTTCCACAAGGATCAGTGGGTGCTCTGCCTCCATCACACATCTTCTTAGTATCTCATCAGGTCCCATATTATATAGCTGACCATCTATCAGTGAAAAGTCTGTAGTGCACACCACTAGTTGTTTCTTCTAGGAAATTGTATACTCACTTGGATCCATTCCTGTTGATAGGAATTGGACTATGTCTGTGAAGTGGTCATCCATCATCCTAATGGTGAGCATCTGTGCATCCGGTAGTGTATCCTCTAGACTGGTGGTTTCTTCTCCATGTTCCAACCTCGACAGGTGGTCAAGTCCCTTGTTCATTCTTCCTGGCTTAACTATGATCTAAAAATCATATTCTTGAAACAAGAGAAGCCATCTGCATATTCACCCCCCCCAACACTGGCTTGTTGACTAGGTACTTCAGCACAGAGTGATCAGTAAACATTTTAAAGTGTCCTCCTATTAAGTAATGGTGGAATTTTTGTAGCACGTACACCATGGCTAATCCTTCTCTCTCTTTAGTAGTGTAATTGATTTCAGCTATGGATAACTTTCTGTTGGAAAATGCTGGTGGATGATCAATGTCCCCTTCTCCAAGTTGTGATAGTATTGCTCCTAATGCATTGGAAGACTCATCAACATGCACATGAAATTCCTTACTCCAATCTATAAAGACCATAATAGGCGCAGTCACCATCTTTTGTTTCAGTGTGTCGAAGCTCTGTTGACATTCTTCTGTCCAACCAAACTAACAATCTTTCTTTAATAAATTATCCATTGGCGAAGTGATCTGATCATATCCTTTGATAAATTTCCTGTAATAGCCAGTATGTCATAGCGCAGTGCGCAGTTGTTTGACTGAGGGGGGAGGTGGAAAATCAACTATAATTGCACTTTTGGATGGGTCCACCAACAATCCTTGCTTGCATACAATATGACCTAATAATACTCCAAATGGTGAGAAGAAGATGCACTTCTTTAGATTCAAAGCAATTTGACATTGCCTGCATTTATCCAACATTAGTCTTAGACATTCAACATGATTTTTCAGCAAACTAAAAACAGTCCACTCATCAAAATAGGCTTCTAAAAACTTATGCAAAAATTCTTTGATCGCTTCGACCACCAGCCTAGAAAAGATGGCCGGAGCATTCTTCAGTCCAAATGGCATCACTGTGTATTGGTAGGATCCCCATTTTGTGACAAATGTGGTCTTGTGGTGGTTCTCCTTGGAAATTCGGATCTGATTGTATCCTGAAAACCCATCTGTAAAAGAATATACCTCCTGGCCTCCCACATTGTCTAATATTTCATCTGTGAATGGTGTAGGGAAGGGGTCATGCAAACAGGCATCGTTCAGCTTTCTGAGGTCCACACATATTTTGATCTCACCTGTCTTCTTGTCCTGTACTACCATAGGGATGATCCACTTCGACTCTTTGACAGGTTCAATAATCCTTACTTCCAGCATTCTGTTGAGCTCAATCTTCACTTTTTCCTTATATTTCAGGTTTAATCTGTAGGTTCTTTTCTTGACTGGCTTCACATATGGTTTCAAAGGTATTCTCATTTCTCCCTTAGGTCCTTTAATACCCTTCATATTAGTGAACTTGGTCGGAAACAAGTCCTAATACTCGTGTAGTAATTCTGTAATTTTGTCAATGGTAGTAGCATTCCAGTGATCTCCGACATTGGCAAGCTTCGGTGTCTCCTCTGTCCCAATATTAAATTTCTTTATCTTGATCAGCTTTCCAATGAATGTTATTTCAACTCCTAGTCCTTCCACATTCTTGTGGCCTTTTGTCTCAGCAATTTCTACCTTCCTCGAATCATCATCTTCGTCGGCATTAATGTTGTAACATCCTTGCAATTTTTGGAATGTCGTAGTCCATTCATCCTCTTATTGCTCCAAAGGGAGGCTAGATGACTCTTTAAATACTTTATGCCTCACAATCTTTAATGCTTAATCTACTAAGGGAAATTCACTTTCAAACAAAAAGGTGGTTACAAAATTCTGAAGCATACCTTCCCAATCTACAATGATAAGACACATCTCTGCTTGAAGATACCAGTTAATAGGGGTCGTGTTCAGTTGTTAATGATTCTGTGTACCCATTGTTCTTAAGGAATGTCACTCCAGACCTCTTCGCAGCTTCATACATGGTTCTTTGGGCAACTTCGACCTGTGTAGCTCGCTTCACAGCTTCCTACTTGTGTTGAAAACTGCGCTGTCATCAAGGTTCGACATTGTGTCCAGTCTGTGATACTACTTTTATGTGTCCCCCACCATATTTCCGGTGTAGATTTCAAAGCCTCGTCCATAGACAACAACCTCTGTTGTGCTAGTACAATTATTTCAAATTCCATCAAGAAGGATTCTAAAGGATTCAGAACATCGAAGGTAGGTAAGTTACTTGTTGTTGTACCAATCCAGCGGACTTCTCTAGTCAGTCGAGCACATCTCCTTGTGGATACTTCATACATATGGTTCTACCAGTTCTCCAATGCTTCTTCTGAATCTGATGAACATTCACTATCACTTCACTAGCTTAGATTCCAATCAGCAGTAAGGTTGATATAATCTTGTTGTCTGGCTGTTAATTTATAGATGTTTTCCAACTCATATGTGTAGTCTTATTCTCTGATGGGCTCTGTATACCATGGACCTTCATATAGATCTAAGGGTGCAATGATCCTAAGGTCATCGCCTTCAAATGTCATGCATCTTTTCTTTAAATCGACCAGAGTAGAATTGTTGAAGGCCCAATCAATTTCTAGTAATGCAGGGTAAGGGCAGCTATCATCAACAATTTCAATTACCACAAAGTCTGCAAAGGTTCTAACTCCGTCGATGTCCATGGGGACATGCTCCAATCATCCAAATGGGCTGACAACTTTCTTATTAGCCATGCAAATCCTAATAGGGGAATATATCATCTTGGGTTTTCCCATCAGTGCCCAAGTTTTCTTCATCATGATGTTGACCTCCGACCCTAAGTCGAGGACCACATAGTCTATATAATATTCTCCTATTTGAGCATTCAAATGTAATTCTTTGTTCATTCTTCTCTTCTTACCAATCTAGTGTACTACCCTATTCAGCAAGGGGTTTACCTTTCCTAGCTCATAATTCCTGATTAGGTTATGTAACTCTTGTACAACTTTCTCATCCTGAATTAATTTAAGACAAGTGTACAAAAAATTGATGAGCGTACTTTCTTCTTTTCCTTCTTTATGTGCAGTCGATTGATCAAATGCCTAAGGTATTTCGTACTCTTTTACTTCCGGTTGGGTTCTAGATGAGGAACCTTGGTTCCTCTTGAACTCCCGTCTTACTTCCTCAAAGATTCATCTTTCTTTCTTTGCATCAAAAGCCTGAGTCTTCTCCTTATCTTTCCTAATACCTGACTCTTCTGCAATCTTTCTTTGGGTTGTTCTATCCTCTCCTGTAGCAGCACCTCCTCAAGTAATGACAACGACTCTAGGTTTGGTTCTATGAGGTTCAACATATATCAGTTGTACTTGTGGGTTCTACTGGGGTCCTCATCTCTCCTGAAGCTTAGCCAGTAGCACAGGGCATTCCTCTATGACATGCTCAAAATAGTTACAATAACTATAGGTTGTGCAAGGATTATGACAATCCATTGCTAAGTGTCTTGTATGTGCACAATTATAATAGATTATTTGTCCTCGGCCTCGACCCATACCTCCTCCCATCCTCGTCCTCTATATCCACCGTGAGGAGTGAAGTTTCGTCTCCCTAAAGAGTTGTACTATGGAGTATTTCCTTCTTGTTATACTTCGCCTTGAATCTTTTATATGTCTCTTGAACTCTCATGCATGAGATCGTAAGCTCTACAATATCGATCATCATTCCCTACTAATTTACAGAATGTGAAGTACAAGTTTGTGGGTGTCTGAACATCCTTCTGCATGTAATAGCACTCACCTGGGTGATGCCTATTTCTACACACATCACACCAGGGCAGGTTAACCTACTTCAAGGGGCTCGATGCTCCTGAGGCCAAGTACTCATGGAATAAAGGACAATGTTCCTTATAATGACCTTCTGATCTGTATCTCACACACTAGACATCTTCCCTTTTGTCTTTTCCCTTATCTTTATTCATATCCTCAACCTGTAAAGACAAACTGGTTAGCTGACTCAAGACTTGGCTCATGCCTGAGGTCAATTCTCCCATAGGTGTTGATTCAAGTTTCATGGTGATTTCCAAAGATTCTACCTGTGATGCAATCTTATGCTACATCAGAGAGAATTTGATGTGTGGTAACATCACAACGATGAACCATTCTTTTTTTTGTTCATCGGGGATCTGAAAAGTTAATCTACCTGTTAGGGTCTTGAATCTCTGGCCAAACTCCCAAATAGGTTCTGTTACCTTTTGTTTGATATATTTTATCTTCGTAATACATTGTGACTCCAACTTAGGTTTCTTAAACTCCACAAATAGTGCATTTTTTATCTCATTCAGTGGCTTAGGTTGTGCCAGTCCTTGGAAAAGTTTCATGTACTAGCTTAGTGCGCGGTCCCATGGCGTGGTGTTGAACTGGGTTCTCTTGATGGCTTCGTCGGTGATACTTTTAATATTCCATATGACTTCACACAGAAACCAATGCTAATATGGATCTTCAAATCCATCTCCTCTAAATATAGGGAGCCTGATTTCATCTGCCATAGAGCTGACTAGGCTTCTTGTCTGAGTAGATGCTAAGATACCAGTAACAGTGCTCTGAGGACTCTGGTGGTTCTGACTATTCTAACTGCTAAGTATTGTTGAGACAATAGGAAGATTAATGTTACTTACTTCAGTATTCCACACAGTTCCTGAGGTTTCTGGCTCACTTTGGTGAAGTTCTTCAACTTCCCCTTCTTATGTTCTGGTGGGATCTGAATGTTCTTCATCGGTTAGATCTACCTCTTCTCCAGTGTAGAAACCCTCTTCTCCATAGTTTTTCTTAAACAAGTTCTCAAGGTGAACCCCTTGAAATAATTTCCCACTGCACTTATGTCATGCTTCTGTGTCATTTTCATTGTTTGAGATCTTGAACATATCCTTTTCAGGTTCGACCAATCTACTGTATCTTCAAGATGTGGTTTTCATGCAAAAGAATCTTGATTCTCATCTTTAGAAAGTGCAAAATTTTTCCTCTAGGTCCTTTCAAAACGTATCTCTCGGCTTGGCTATATGATTTTGTTCTATCAACAACAAACTTGGTGATATACCCTCCAATGGTACTATCAAACCAATGATCTACAGTTGGAAGGTTTACAGTTGGGAGTAAGCTTGTCATTGATGGCAAGAACAGCGATTGCAAAGATCAGTGATGGCAAAGAACAACAATGGTAAGTACATCAATGAAGATGGCATGAGTACAGAAAGTATGTAATAGATGGGCAGTATGAGAAGTCGCTGCAAAGAAGATTCGAATAAGCTCAGAAGAGATAATGCAGAGGATTGTTGGCAGATCATCGATGGCAAGATCAGAGTAAGTGGAACAAAGTAAGCTCGGGAAGAGAAGCAACATTTCTGATCATTGGATCCCATTTACAATTCCCGATGACCATCAGATCAAGTGTTGATTGGGACTGTTGATCCAGCTCCATCTCGGAGCTTCGCGACTCGCGACTTGGAGAGGCAAGAAACATGACCATCAAAATCGCGATATGTGAAATCGCGATTTAATCATAGCCATCATATCAAGGTTTTTTCTGGACCATTGATCTATTTCCATCTCGGAGCTTCACGACTCGCGACTTGGAGAGGCAAGAAACACGACCATCGAAATCTCGATATGTGAAATCACGATTTAATCGCAGCCGTCAAATTAAGATCAGATCTAGACCGTCAAATCATAGGAAAAGTCGCTGACTTGGAGTCAATGGAGCATGGTGTGGAAACTCACGAAATGCAAAATTGTGAAACCACTTTATGCATAAGCTCATGGTCTCAGTCGGTGGTCACACCATCGAAGAGTTGAAGAGAAGAGTACGTGAAAACAAGCTTCTTTTCAGCATTTTGAGGATCGTGAATTGGAGAGTCAAGATGCCTCATCTCCAGATTCACAAAATGAAAAATCACAAAAGCACTTGGTCATAGCCATTGTCATATAAAGGAAGGAGCTAGCATAGAAAAGCTTCATTTCGGAGTTTCAGAACTCATGACATGGAGACTCAAGATGTCTCATCGTAGAATCTCTGAATTGTGAAAGTACAAAACAACTAAATAACATAAGAACCCATCAGAGTTAATCCAATGATGCAGGTGAATCTGAGCATAATCGGAGGGCTACTGTTGCACGTCATAGTGTAACTACCAGAAACCACTAATGGTTTCTGCTAGAGGACTCGAAGACACTTCGGGGTGATTAACAGAGAAGATGAAGAGCCTCTAGGAATCTTTAAGAGGGATGAAGATGCTCGTGGAGGTGATTGACAACTGGATGAGCAATGAAGCTTGTAACTGGAACAGAGAAGGTGAGCTCGACTGTCACAGAGAAGACGAAGAGTCTCAACTACCAGAGATGCTGAGGAATCTCAGCATAACATACAGTGATGCTGAAAGAGTGAAAAAACGGCCAGAGAAGCTGAAGAGTCACGATGATGATCAGACAAAGCACTCGAGTTGTGGAAGATAACGACGCGGTGTGAGTATGCAGAGGGATAGCATGCATTGCATGCACAAGGTGCACAAAAGCTATAAATACACAGTACAGAGATGAGATGTGGTTTTTGTTGTTGCTGGAATTGCTGTGGATGTCATTGTTGAAGGTGATTCATGCATGAAGAAGCATTAGAGTGCAACAACTAAAAATAACAGAAGAAGAACTCAGGGTTGTGCAAGGAGGTAGAGCGCAGGAGAAGAAATACAAAATTTAGGAATGGTGCATTGAAGGGATATGGTGAATAGAGCATAAAAGGTAGAAGAATAGAAAGTGCAAAGGGTGTGCAGAAGACACTGATGCAGACAAGGCAGAGCAGTGTAATAGAATAGAAACAAGGCTGGTAAGACATTGAATAACTTTATGTCACTGTAATAAGTTTTAGTAACAAAGAAATTATAATTCAGGGTGGTTGGGAGGTGCTAGGGAGGACTGGTGTCCTTAGAGGTTCAAGTGGGTGCTTGAACACAAGGAGTTGGTGCTTCCTTCTAGTTGGTGCTAGAGAAACCAGGGAGTTGGTGCTTCCTTCTA
>JASDQU010710726.1:10140-20271 GCA_032191745.1 Picea mariana
AAAAAATTATTCATTTGCATCACGATATAATGGGGACCAATGCCATTGAAACTATACACATTATGGGGACCATCGCTACCTAAGCGAGGGTGTTTCATCCATGAACAAATGTAGAATCTAACTTTAGTGCAAGAAACCAAATTTTTTTGCAAACTTGATGTTCCAACAACCAAAACTTGTTAACACTAATAACTTATTAGCACCCAATGCAAGTGACAAGTCCTTAAAATGATCATAATAAAAGTTTAGAATGCAACTAACAAAGATTGCTCAGTGCTAGAAATTGACAAAGTGGTTGCACTCCCAAGCCACATCAACTTACCAAATTTGAGCAAGTCAATATTGCAAGGGACACTAATGTCAACCAAGTTTCACTATCCAAGATGTTTCGTTGGTTGATCAAAGTTGTTTTAGTCACTTGAATCAAACCTTAATGACTACACTAGGACATCGGTTTTTGTAAACTCAATTGTACACATATGTCATTATAATTCAATATAATATTTAATCAAGGATTATCCAATGTAATTGCCACATAATCTCCCTAAAATTGTTGTGCTCTTGTAGTTTAAGATGTTTGCTTACTAGTTATGTTCGATTGATTCCAAGGTTTACTTCCTTGTTATTATATATCCTTAGTACACAATTTCTCTAGACTGGCTAATCAAATTTATTTGAGTCAATTGAAGCAAACCTTCATGACTACAACAAGACATTATTTTTTGTTAATTCAATTATATAAATATGTCATTATAATTTAATGTAATATTTGATTAGGGATTACCCAACGTAATTGCCACATAATCTCTCTCAAGGTTATAATGTGTATGATATTTCAATATCCTATATTTGTTGTTAAGTTTTATGCTCTTGCAATATAGGATGTTTGTTTTCTAGTTATGTTAAATTGATTCCATGGTTTACTTCCATGCATGACTTTGATCATTATTTTATTGTCTATCATTGTCACGTAATTTCTCCTATTCTATCTGCCAATGCTTAAAACCCATAACTATTAATCTCTTTAGATTTGTAGTTGTCATTAAGCACCTACTCTATGAATATTTTGACCATGCCCCTTATTATCCTTTTCACAATGACTTAATGTTCAAGCTACTTGCCTTTGGCTATTCCATTGAACTTTAATAAGGCCCAACATGTGAGTACTAATGGTAGAGCAAGGATGACCACTCATTTCCTACATATCAATAGACGTAATTCAATTTTTTTCTTTCCAACATTCCAAAAAACATTAAATTATCTTCAATTTCATTCAAATAGATAATTTAAGATAAAGAATAATTTGATTTGTTCATTGTGAAAATAGTATGTATTTATCACTTCACATTGTATTTTTTCCCCATGAATTACTCGTTTTGGGGAATTCCATTGGGCACTTCTCCTATACTCCTCCTACGGAATTCCACTGGGAATTTATCCTCATTTTGAGGATGGTATCTGGGGTAAACTGGCATAGTGCAACTTTGGTGCCTAACTTGACAAGAACATTGAGTGAGGCCCACAAAATATCACAAAGGCATCTAGTCAAGGACTTGACCCGAAGAGCTCATGCTTGAAATTTCTAACACTCAACCACCCAAGCTAACCCATTAGACTATTATCACATCAAAACATGTTACAAGAGGAAGGATACTAGGAAATGATCACTCATTTCCTACATTTCAGTAGATTTAATTCAAATTTTGGTTTTTCAACATTCAACAACATTAAAAAAATAATCCCTAAAAAAATCAGTATATTTGTTTTATTTCATATGAAATCAAAATATATATCAACATATCATTTGCTAAGTATTGTATCCTACCAAACTAGCACTTTCAACTTCCATGTCTCTTCCCAAGCTAACTAGTTAGACAAAATGGAACCTCCAACCCAAAAAATATAATCACATATTACACTGACAAAATAGACTTTTGCAAAAAAATATTTGACACACCAAACTTTATAGGATTACTGAAAATAACCATTGGATGCAAAACATGACCCAAACCATTGCATTATCATAATCTAAAACAAATATAGGATCAATATAGTTGTTGATGAGCCTTTGAAACTATCTCCTCCCCACATAACTCCTTGCTTATTAAAATACTTTCAACCATCCCAAGTGTTTCCTTTGAAACAAAATCTGCTTGTCGATTAAAAACATGATATGTATGATTAATCGAAATAGAAATAAAATATTCTCGTAGCTCACAAATATGTCATTGTCATGGATAAAATACCATGCATTCTAAAATTTCCACACTGTTAAACCAATCTACCACCACTTTGGAGTCACCAACCACCTAGAGTTGATTAATACCCTTAATATTGACAAAGGCCAAAAGTGCCCAAAGTGCTAAAATCTCAAACCGAGTGTTTGTCCCTCGATCAACTCCTAGTTTCATATGAAAGTAGTGTTCGGATAATAAGTGGAGGACTATACCAATGCCACAAAGACCTGGAACCCCCTTACAGGCTTCGTAAAAAAAACTCCAGGGTTTTGAAAAATGAAAAATAGGGGCATGACTAGGTCTAATGCTTTTGCTCACAAAGATATTCTTTATTTCTTTGAAAGCTACACAAATATTGTGCGCCACAAGTCTAGGACTCCCAACAAACCCTTCAAATAAAACTCAATTCTTGTGCAACCAAACTCCCCAAAAAACATAACAAGGTAGTTTTGTGAATGAACTTAAAATCGGATTTCAGACCCAATGCCACAACTATTGCTCAAGATTAGAATGGGCCCAAGTTCCAGCATAATTCAAAATTAGGAAGATCTCTTGCCAGACCTGTGAAAAAAAAGAACAAGAAACAAGCAAGTGATCAACCAATTATGCATCCAACTTGCATAAAGAACACATATTCGTTCCTTGCCAACCCTGCTTTAGAGAATTGTCCCAGGTTAAAATTCAGTTTGCCATAACCAACCAAGCAAATATTTGAGTTCTCAAAGGACACTGCCATTTCCAAAACATCGACAGTGTATGTTTTTCCCCATGAAATACTTGTCCTAGGGAATTCCATTGGGCACTTCTGCGATACTCTTCCTAGGGAATTCCACTAGGCACTTCTACTCATTTTGAGGATGGTATATAGGGTAAACTGGCATAGTGTAATTTTGGCTCCTAACTTGACAAGGACATTGATTAAGGCCCACAAAATATCGTAGAGTAGCCAATTAGGGACTTGACCTAAAGACCTCGTGCTTGAAATTTTCAACACTCAACCACCCATTGGACTATTATCATGTCACAACATATTACAAGAGGAAGGATATTAGGAAATGATCACACATTTCCTAAATTTCAATAGATTTAATTCAATTCTTGTTTTTCCAACATTCAACAACATCAAATTATCTTCATATTATATCCAAATAGATAATTTAAAATTAAAAGTAATTTAATTTATTTACTATGAAAATAATATTTATGTATCACTTCACAACATATTACACTCTTTAAATGATCATTTGCATTGGAGCTTTCAGGGGAGCGATGCAGGGAGAACTTGTAGATTTCATGATGATCAATACGAAGGTATTCATTTTTGGTCATACCCTATCTCTGGGAAGCCTGCTAGTGTGTTGCGAGCGACTGTGCCTAGGTCTAAGCCCTTGGGTCCCTTCTTTTGGAGATCAAAACATTGGAAATTCTAGAGAACGTGGCTAAAACTATCCACATGAGAAACATAGTATTGTTTGTCGGATCACATTATGGAAATTCTAATTATAAGATAGATGTGGAGGATCCATGAGAGTCTTTGACATTTTCGAGACTGACAATACTACCAGGTGGTGCCTCCATTCACAAGGAGGGGGGTGAGAAGGTTGGGGGTGTTTAGGGTCATTTACTCCAGAGAAGTGGAGCAGCTAAGGAAAACATATGGTTGGACTTGGCAAGTTTTATCGATTCTCCATTGATTTTATTTCTTTTCTTTGTAGTTTGAATTTGGGAAAGGCTTGATCCTGGAGCAAAATTTTGCTAGGGTTTCCACGTTTGGTGATTTCCTGAGTGGTAGAATGTTAAGTGATGAATGGGGGGGGAATAGTAGTATAGAGGTGAAGGTTTTATTAGTTCTTATTTAGATTTGGCAGCACTAAGCATGGTGTCTTTGGTTACTACAAAGCATGGCTTCAAAAAGACTCCTCTGGTAGCGACTTCTCAAGGAGCAATTGATAGCTCTCCTTCGATTTTGGGTAGTTTAGAGATTAAGGTGGAGTCACATAAAATGAATATATGTTTCAAGAGGTGTAAGGAAACCTTGAATTTGGTTCTTGGATTATAGGTTAAGCTCATCAAGGTGGTAACATGATGGGAAAGGTGTTAATGGGGCATTTTTAGGGTCATCGGATCATAATTAAGTTTATGAGAGAATGGGCCAAAAAAAGGTAACTTTGACCTTGTTGTAGGGTATTCTCGACAATGTTTTGTATTCTCTTGGGAGTGGATAGATTTGGTTTTCAATTCAAACCAAGATACAAATAAAATTCTGAAGATTTGTTATAAGATGGGCCTGAGCCATCTTATACTCAAAATATGGACACTAACTTTTGTTGTGAAATCAAAACACATCGATATGGTGCCAATGTGGGTTCAATTACCTAGTCTATTGCTTGTCTTTTGGTTTGAAGAGGTTTCCATACAAATAAGTAATACTATTGGAACCTTCTACTAGGCTACCCTATATTATAAAGAAACTGGTTTATTTACATTAGCTTGCATTATGGTAGGAATTTAATTGAAGGACGGGATGGCAAATAGAATCATCTTGAATCATCTTGAAAACAGGGGAATTAGAGTTTGCAAAATTTTAGATTATGAGAAGATACCCTTCAAGTGTGGGTGATGTTATTCCCATGGACATCTGGCGATTGAGTGTTCCTTACCTCATTGGAGGAAGTGATGGATTAAAAAATAGGGAATGAAGAGAAGCTCGTTGAGAGGGGATCAAATTCTATAGAGAGGAAGGTGTTGGAGGAATCTAAATATTAGGGCTAGTGCAAGTATGGCATGGGTTGAGATGCAATTAAGAGTCGAAAAATTGCTCCAAGCTATTAAATTGGGAACTCCACTTATGCAGAAGATGGTGGGCCAATGGACGTCCCAATGAACCTTCCTATTATTACAAATGAATAGGACTTCACTCTTTTGGAAAAAGTTAAGGATATCGATGATATGATCCCTCTTTATATATTTTATTTTGCTAATACTTTAAAATTTGGCAATTGGGAAGGTCCATCGGAATCAAACCATTTAAGAGCCACTGGGTTTTCTTGGATAGCTTATCGAGGGTAAAATTCTCATACCCTTCTTTCTCGGGACTCCTACATGGAGACCTTGGGATAAATTTAAAGGACACTTCTTCATCCATAAATATCATGAATCTTAGTGCTTACAATGAAGAATTTGTAGATACTCCTTAGGAAGAGAAAATTATAATCTCTGCATGAGGAAAAGAGAGTGTATGAGGATTTTAAATTGAGCATAAGGGGGATCGAGATAGTTAGAAGATAAGGGTCCAAAAGGAACTTCAAGGAGAAGTAAATATTACTTTTCCCTCAGTCAAGAGAAAGCAAGGAATGGGATTTTGAATGGAAAGCATATGTCTTTGGAAGGAGTGTTTAGAGACTCAAATCCCCGGTTGGAGGTTTTTCTATGATGGTGCTAACCCTAACTTGTAGTGGGTTAGCCAATCCCTCCAAAATATTGGCACTAAAAAGGCTAATTAGGGCTAAGAAACTTGATAGTCCTTTTAGAACAAACTATGATCAAAGGGGGGAAATCGATAGTTGAATTGGAGAAAATGCGTGGGGATTAGACTTTGTCCTATGTAGATTCTAGAGCTAGGTCAAGAGGATTAGTTTTTGGGTGGAAGACATGGTCTTTTACTTGCACCAATTCTTCGTCCCGCATTAATTCTTGGGTTGTATTCAAACGAAATTGATTTATGGGACAAAGTCTTTAAGTGTGGTTGGATTTTTCAAGGCTCAGCTATTATGGGGGGTGATTTGAAATTCACATTAGGAACTTTACATATTTCAGGAGTTGTTATACAAGTAGATTGTTTATCTAGTTATTTAATGAGAAAATTAGAAGAAATTGGGATGGTAGATATCGAGCTTGCAAAAATTAACTCTGCTTGGATAAACAATCAAGTTGGGGAGTCAAGGGTTGCCAAGTGGCTTGACAGGTTCTTAATTTCAAAATCCTTTATAGAAGAACGAGTAAGATTAAGATAATGAGTATCATAGGGAAGGGATTCAGACCATTCTCCAATGTTATTAGAATTAGCATTAGTAGAACAGAAGCCTCCAAGCCAATTTAAATTGAATCAGGAATGGGTGAAGGAGGAGGATTATATAAAGGTAGTTAAATAGAGTTGGGTTCCTTATAATGCTTCATCCAGGGACTCGGTTGCTTTGTAGTTTGTGGAAAATTTAAAAAGGGAAAAACAAGCCACAATTGAGTGGCCTGAACTTAAAAACAAAGAGACAAGAGAGTCATATGGGAGGTGGAGGACAAGCTTGATTTCTTACAAAATAGTGATGGTTTTTTGTTTTTATTCAAAGATACAAAATCAAAGTTATATGCTTTGGAGGAAAAGAAGAGAGGGGTTTTGCTGGAAATGAAAAGGCATGGAAATTGAAAAGTAGGGATTTGTGGTTACAAGTGGGGGATAAGAATGCAGTTTTTTCACAAATCTGCAAACTTTTTAAAAAATATAAACTCAATCTAGAAGATAGAAAACCATAAACTTAGTCTGGAAAATAGAAAAACACAATGGTGAATTGGTAACCAATTATAAAGAATTTTTTCAAGTAGGAGTGGAATATTTTAGGGACATTTATTTGGCATAAGGAACAAAGTTACCAAATTAATGAGAACTGTGACCTCAAAACGAGAACTCTGGCCCAAAAACCCCATATTTTTGCATAAAAAAACATCAAAATCAACCCCCAAATCATAAATTGGTGCTACTAGTAGCACCATTTTTTTAAACGGGGTCAAAATTACAACATTTTTCAAACATGGCCTTCAAAACTCAAATAGTAGCTCAGAAAAACCTTAAAATCAACACCTAAAAAAAAGATGTTTTTGAAAAAAAAAATCAAAACGTTAAAATTTTAGATAATTTGAAATCGTATTTTTAGCACTTGGTACCATTAAAACCAAAACCTCAAAATCAACCATCAAATTGAAAAATGTTGCTACCGGTAGCACCCATTCTAAAATTGGGGTATGAAAATGACACATTTTTATAAAGTGGTAAAAGACCTCATCACTATTGTAAACAAAATCATAAAATCAACCCTTAAATGTTTACTTTTTAAATATTATTATCACTCAAAGCACAAGGTAATACACAATGTCATGAAAATATCACAGTATACTTTAAAAATTCAACTTCACTTTTTAATAATGTTTTTACTTTTAATAATAATAAAAAGTAAATACAAGTTACATTGAATGAAACATAAATTATTTCTTAAAAGTATTGTTATATTGTCCATATTCAAAACATATGAGCTAAAAAGTTTTATTATATTATCCATAATCAAAACATATAATTCATAAAACATAAAAAAAAGATTCATAACTTCATGTAAGATCATATGTAAGTTCAATGTTCATTTCTAGTTACCATACAAACATCATATGGATCAAAAATACATAAAATGTTTCATACACTTATTCGGAATGACTCATGGTTTCTGAAATACAATCAGAGTCTACATTGTCTTCAGATGAATGATTGCATGAAGATGTGGATGATCCATACTCTTCTATATTGTCGATGAATGAACCATCTGAGTCTACATGCATGCCCAACATTTCATATGCCAAATGCCTTTTAGATCTACAACTAGGTTCAACAAACTCTCATCTTGCATTTATTTCTTGTGGCAGCAACCTCTTGATAATTTTTGTTGTCTTGGAGTGAATATTTCCTCTCTTTGTCAAATTGAAGTCATAAACAAGTATTTCAACATCATCTAATTTTAAGAGGTCAGTGTGACGATGAGTTGTATTTTGACCCTTTCTTTTTCTCTTTCTATTGACATGTTTCTCAACCACCATCTATCACTTGTACACACCATTGAATGGGTGTGTACTTGTTGCATACCAATGCACTTCAATTGCAATAACATCATCATTTTCTTTCTCAGTCTTTATAACCTTTCCAATCCAGAATGGATAACCATGTGGATCTTCAGTCGCTAAAAATGCAATCATGCTACCCTCCTTAATATCTCGTATTGAACCCCTATAAAGGTCTTCCATGGCTTCACATTGTGCACATGACCTTCGTGAACCAATATACAAAACTCTTTCCTTTGCTTGTGTAAACTCAATAACACCTTGAGATTCTTGTTGACCTTCAACAATGCTTGTTTCTTCAGATTCATTTGGCATATTTTGTGGCCAATGAAATGGAGTCTTCAACATTGTATCTTCATTTGTTGAGCTTGAAATTATGTCACTTTGACTATTGAAAAAAGACTCCCACCAAACAGAATCAGCGACATCAAAGTACTCATATGTATCCTTAATGGACTTTTTTTATTTCTTCTAGGCATTCAGAATAATCTACATCTCTATTACACCTCTGTGCATTATGGATTTCAGCAACTAATTGTAAAAATAATAAATTTGATGCAAATATTGGATGATCTGGAATGAACTTCAAAAATGTTAAACTTGGTGAAGGCCCTCATTTTGTAGTAGTCGAATATTGATTTCCCCATATAAGTGTTTTCCCATCAAATTTTTTGAAACAAAATTGATGTCGGAAGCTAATGTCATTAAGTTGATCCATACATTTTTCTTCACAATGCGATCCCTCAATAAATCTTCGCATGTCAATAGTTTCTTCTAATATATGAAAAACAGACTCTGGAATGTATGCTTTCTTAATACATTCAATCAATGATGGTAGGCTTCCAACATTTTCCTCTTCAATGTTACTGAAAAACGACTGAACATTTGATCAATATGATCATGACTGTGTCCAACAAGAAGGAAACCAACTTTCACCTTTTGAAATATTCCCATTTCAGCAAGCATGATTAGATATCTAAACACAATTTGATTTTTATTTTCACGACTAGTGTCGTCCAACTGTAGATAGAGAACTTGAGGAAGATTTCCAGACCAATGAGTGAGCACATGATGAATTATGGTGATGGTTAGATTTGCGTTATTATGAATATTTGGAGCTGTGAAGTAAACCCTTGGACACATTTTTCCATTGAAAACCATACAACCAACCAAGTGAAATTGAATGAAATTATCTTCCTGTAAATTTTTGGGTGTACGGACAAAATGTGGTATAGGTGTTTTCTTCTGGTCCATGCCTTCAATTATCATACCTAAATTTTGTTTGGAGCATCATAACACTTCTTCCGATGTTTGTATAACTTTTGCCTTTCACTTGATTGTTGATTCAGATATTCTTGAAGTGCTTTGACTATGGAATTTGCACATGACATAAAATGAAAATATTGATCATATGTTTTCATAGTTGATAACTATTCAATTTAAAAAAAAAAAAATAGTAAATACATATCTCTTTCTGCCTCTTCGGATTTATCTCTTCTTGATTTAAGAGTAGCACATATACTACAAATCCCCATCCTTGACTTCTTAGGAATATGGACATTGTTGAATTGTTTCTTCCATATTCTTGTAAAATATGCATATGTAATAAAATTACCATTTCCTTCAACACCTGCAGCATATCCTTTGTACAAGTTGTAGATTTCCCTCCTTGAAAAATTATCTGGAATATGTATTGTGTCTCTATCTGGCATACACTCTCCATCTTTGGAAAAGAAATCACGCATCCATTATAATGTAGTGTTTGTCAACGGACCACTCTCTTGTCCATAATGTACCTTTGAATAAAATGAAGGACCTTTTTCCAACCTTGTATGGATTCTTGATAGACGAAGATTACCAATTGAGTGAATTTTTTTGAAAGCTTTTCTGCAAAGTAAAATATTCCCAATGCGATAATCATATCTTGTATTGGTGGATATCATGCACCCCATCAAATATGAATTTTACATGCTCTTATTCATTGACAAATATGTCTTCCTTTTATTCAAGGCATACATGT
>JASDQU010710728.1:0-27727 GCA_032191745.1 Picea mariana
TTTGATGCCACCCTGTATCGTCAGTTAGTTTGTAGCCTCTTATACTTATCTCATACCCGTCCTGATCTTTCCTTTGTTGTTGGTCTTGTTGCCCGATATATGAAAACACCTCATGAAAGCCATTGGAAAGCAGCTAAAAGGATACTTCGCTATGTTCATGGTACTGTTCAGTTTGGGATACATTACAGTTTAGGGGGGACTCCCTTATTGGTTGGTTTCACTGATTCAGATTGGGCTGGCTACCCCGATGATCGGAAGTCTACTGCAGGTTATGTTTTCAGCCTTGGTTCAGAACCTGTCACTTGGGCCTGTAAGAAACAACATGCTATTACACTTTCTTCAACAGAAGCAGAGTACCGAGCAGCGGTAAATGCAAGTCAGGAAGCCCTGTGGCTTCGACAGATCCTTTCAGAGTTTGGATTCCAGCACCAGCATCCGACCAGAATTTGGTGTGACAATCAAAGTGCCATCAACCTTGCCAAAGACCCAGTTCAACATCAGCGTAGAAAACACATCGAGCTACACATGCACTTCATCAGAAAGCTCATTCATGATCAAGTTATTGAAGTACTCTTTTTCCCTACAGAAGATCAAGTTGCAGACATTTTCACAAAGTCTCTTACAGAAGCGAAGTTTTCCAAACTTTGATCTATGTTAGGAGTTCAGGAAGCTATCATTCAGGGGGGATAGGCTCTAATTCCTCCTTCCTTCTCCTATTTTGTCATTATTGTAAATCCTTGAATCCTATCCCAAGTTGTTCTTAAGGGGGGATGTTAGGATATTTAGACACTTAGGAGTTAGTTAAGATCTACTTGGTCTAATATGTCATTAGGTAAAAGTGTCTTTCTTTAGTATGCATTAGTATGCATTTGTAATTAGGAAATCCGACGGTCACGATATGTTCCCGACATAGAGTGATCTGACGGTTCATACTCTCCTCAATATTAATGGCCATTGATCCATGGCTTAACACCCGATTGGTCCATGAGCTCTATTTAAAGAGCATGGAGGGTCATTTTCCGATGATCGATTGTGAGAAACTCTCTTGTAAAATCTCTCTGTAATCTTTTTCTTTGCATTAATAAACTGCTCCAAGTGGTCGCATTGGTTGGGGCTGTGGATGTTTCCCCGTAGGGGTTTTACCACGTGAAAACATCGGTGTATTGATCTTTGATCTGGTTATGTGAGTGGTCACTGAAGGTGTTCATCCTCTGTTGGAATACCTGTGTTGTCAAACAAATAATTACTCAAAAGAATCATCCAGAAGAAATGATTATTGGAGATATGAATGATGGAGTGCACACAAGAAGACAACTACTGTATCAAATAGAAATAGCATTGTTGTCACATGTTGAGCCTAACTCAATCAAATAAGCATGTAAATATGAGAATTGGATCAAAGCTATGAATGAATAATTGGACCAAATCGAAAAAAATCAAACTTGGGAACTAGTTCCAAGACCAAAAAATAAGAATGTCATTGGAACTAAATGGGTATATAAAAACAAAATGAATGAAGATGGGCAAGTAATCAGGAACAAAGCCAGATTAGTGTGTAAAGGGTATGCTCGGGTTGAAGGAGTAGACTATGAAGAAACATTTGCACATGTGGTCAGATTAGAGGCAATTAGGATGTTCTTAGCTTTCTCCAGCTACGGAAAATTTAAAGTGTACCAAATGGATGACAAGTCATCATTTCTCAACGGAAAATTAGAAGAGGAAGTTTATATTGATCAACTAGAAGGATTCCAATTAACCGACAAAGGATACTATGTCTGTAAACTAAAGAAAGCACTCTATGGGCTAAAATAAGCACCTGGAGCATGGTATGCAAGGCTAGACTCTTATTTACAAAAACAAGGCCTCAAAAGAGGATCATCAGACAATAATCTTTATTGCAAAATTGATGGTAATAACATGATCATTGTGGAAGTGTATGTTGATGATATTATATTTGGTAGTGATGATGAAAAAATGAGCAAGGACTTTGCTAAGATGATGCAACAAGAATTTGAAATGTCTTTGCTTGGCGAACTGAATTTCTTCCTTGGATTACAAATAATACAGTCCAAAAGAGGATTCTTTATCCATCAGTTTAAATATGTTAAGGATATTCTTAAGAGATTCTAGTTAGAGGATTGCAAACCTGTTAGTACACCTATGATAGTTGGATGAAAAATAAGCAAGGATGATGAGTCCAGAGCTGTATATCCAAAACACTACAAATCAATGATTGGTAGTTTTCTCTATGTAACAACTTCTAGACCTGATGTCAAGCAAGTTGTTGGGATGGTGGCTAGATTCCAAGAAAAACCAAAGGAGAGCCATGTTCAAGTTGTAAAAAGAATCTTTAGGTATTTTAAAGGAACCATAGATCTTGGTTTTTGGTATCCTAGAAAGGATTCATTCACTTTAAAAGCCTATTCAGATGTTGATTGGGAAGGAAGTGTAGATGACAAAAAAAGTACAAGTGAAGGAGCATTCCTTTTGGGAGAATCACTAGTTGCTTGGATAAGAAAGAAACAGTCCTCAATTTCTTTGTCTAGCACTGAAGCTGAGTATATTGCAGCAACAGAATGTTGCACACAAGTGAAATGGATGAAACAAACCCTACAAGACATCAAAATAATATTTGAAGAACCTACTATTATCCACTGTGATAATACAATTGCTATAAGTCTCTCTAACAACCATGTCCAGCATTCAAAATCGAATCACATTCCCATAAAGTACCACTATCTAAGAGATCAGGCTGAAAACAAAAACATTAAATTGGAATATGTTCCAACACAAGAATAGGTGGCATATATTTTTACAAAACCCTTAAGCAAAGATGTATTTTAATATCTCAGGAAAAAATTGGGAGTAATCCTTCTTCCTACCTAAATCTCTCAAGAAAACAATGCATTAGTTGGCACCTATTCAAGGGGATATAACAATCAACGTCAGAAGGATTCATTCATTTATGAAAAGAAAAGTGTGATTGCAGGTGGAGTTACCAATGGTCAAAGAAATATTTATACAGACATATCATTGGAGAAGAAACCCTCTGCCATTGATGTCAAAGGGGGAGAGTAACTTTAGAGGAGAGTGATGCAACATCACAGGGGGAGTTTTTGTATGAAGTTAGTATGTTGACATAAATGAAAAAGGGGGAGATTGTTGGACATATTGTCATTCATGTGTTTTCATTGATGTCAACAATCATAGTGAGTAGAGAAGCAAGGTTAATCTCCAGAAGAAAAATAAGCGAATGAATATCAAAGCTCAGAAGGAAAAGTGCATTGCACAGTATATCAGTTAGTAGAAGAAGCGTACATGCTAAAAGAAGCGTAAGTGCATTGTTGATCATGATAGGATCAACAATGTTCCTATGATTAAATCTCAAGAGAGATAGCAAATGAAGAGCCTCAAGAGTCATCTGATCAGAGTCAAGAAACCTCAGCAGTCATCTGATCAAGAGAGTGACCATGTTGATCATCTAAATATTATGGACGTCGGTCATATGAGTGAACGTGGGCTTGAGGATCATTGTAGGATCGTGACTATTGGATCTTTAAGCCATATCAACGGCAGGGATGAATTGTGGGGAGAGAAAGAAGAATTAAACAACTCGCTAGTTCTAATCCCGCAATTTGTGTAGATTGTCAGATCTCATAGACTCATAGATCAACGACTGTGGTCGAACCAACAAGGAATCATATTAAGCCGGATTGAGTTGTGATCGTCGGATGTGTAATCACCAGATCAACGGCAGGGATATATTGCAGAGAACGGAAAGAGAGTTAAACAACACGGTAGTTCCAATCCTACAATTTGTCAGGACCGTCCGATATTATAGCTTCGAAGATAGACGATTGTGGTTGACTCACCAACAACGCACAACTTAAAATTATGGAATATTGGTGTTGAGTTAAATCACTCGCAATTTGTGGTTCTGCAATCATCGTCGATCATTAATCTACTTCGAAGAGTACACATTGACCATTATATCAAATAAAGTGGAAGGATAGAATAAGCAAGGCTAAAAGGTTGAGATTTTGATTAGCCGAATACCCGTCAACCGTCGGATAGTGTTAAAGTGGAAGGATGGGATAAAGCTACAAGAATTGCATTGCAGAATAGATCGAACCATTGATCTAAAGAACCTGATCAACAAACATAATTCACTTCGGGTATAAAGAAGCGAGGAACTCACACTCCGTCAGTTTGAGATTTGAAATACTCGGAGCTCGGAAATCTGAAGTGAATAAGGACCATCGGATTTGGAGGAGATAACAAGGACCATTGGATCAGGGTTTTTGATCAACATACCACGTCAGCAAGAACATGTGGGATATCCACGTCATCAAACCTTCTCAACAAGAATCTGTGACAGACCACGTTAGCATTCTACGTCATCAAGGACACATGGAACAATCATAGAAAAATAAGTGTCAAGCTGAATTGGAATTTCTGGTACATGAAAATCACAAATCAGAGTGACATGTGGTAGCTACTTGGCTTGTGACACATCAGCAAGTGACATAAGCAACTTATGTCACTCCAGGAGTTTTTCTTTGGGAGATATACCACCAGCACTTGCCCAAAGTGTCGTAGTCCCGAATGTCAGAGTCTTGAAGTGGACACAAGATGTCTGATCTGAAAGATCACTTCGAGAGCATTCATGATCATTGATCTACTATAGTGGAAGGATAATGTAATTGAAAAGTTAACCGACGGCAAGCAGTCTCCACCATGTTATGAATGAATCAATAGGTGATCACTCTGAAGGAAAGAAGGGGTTGAGATCTGAAATCTCTGAAGTCCGAAGACCTAGAGTAAAAGGTGGTCGTCCATATCGATGTGTGATTAAGTCCTAGCCATTGGATCTAGCAGTGAAAGAATGAATGTAAGGATCAAAGATGATCGTTGATCTATTTCCTTGAAATAAACCGTCCTATCTAAATTCGAAGGTTTGAAATGTTGAAATCCTGAAGTTTCAAAGTGCGAAGTTTCGTTAGCCGTCCATCTCGACAAAAGATTGAATCATGACCATTGATTTGATAAAGTGCTCAAGTACTTGTTTGGATTAGCATTTGGTTAACACTGATGGTCATATGATATAAGAGTTTTAAAAGGAAACTGTTATACATCGCTATAGTTGGTAAGCCCATGGTTCTGTAACGCTTGATCATATGAAATGGTTTGAAGGAAGTGCATCTGTAGAATTTGATCTCTGTGAAAATAATAGAGTTTCGAGATCGATTTTAAAGGATTAAATTGATCCATGACTGTGATCAATTTATGAAAAAACTTCACGGTAAAATATATAAATAGTAATTAAGATTAATTAATCAAAGAGGTGTGATGGTTCAATCGAAGGGACATAGCGTTTCACACTCATGTTGTTTTGAAGAATATATAAACATGAAAAAGTGTTGAGAAGAAGAGTGTCTTTGCAGTCCAGATCAGAAGATCAAAAGTGGAAATATATTCCAAGAAAGAAAGATGAAGATACTTATGTATTAAGGGTGGTTGGGTGGTGCAAGGGCAGGTTGGTGCCTACAGAGGGAGTTGGTGCTTCCTTGTCAGTTGAAGTTGACTAAACAGGGGGTCATAGCCTCCTACCAGTTGGTGCTGGTGAAATAGGATGTGGTTTCATCATGATCAGTTGGTGTTGATCGAAAAGGAAGTACATATTCCTTCTATGTAACATGTAAAACAAATTTTTCAGTTAATAGAAAAGAGTTTGTGGTTTTCCCAATTGGGTTCCATGATAAAATACTATGTTAAAATTCTATGTGAATTAATAAATGAAAAATTGATATAATTTTTGTGTCACTGATTCACCCCATCCCCCTCTCAGTGATAGGATATGATCCTTCATATTTGTCCTCCCACGTGTACTTGTTGATGATGCTCCTGCATCATACTCCCCTGGGCAACAATTCATGGACTCCTGTCCATGAGCTCCTGCACTGACTTTTCATGCTTCTGGATATCATCTTCACTCTCCCAACTGGCATATTCTATTGGATGTCCCTTCCACTTGACCAAATACTCAAAATAGGTCTTCCTTCAGGTCTTCTTACCAATCCTCTAATCAACGATCTTTTCCATCTCTAGTTTTTCTGCTATAGGCATTTGTTTCTCCCACTGAATCTTCTCTTGATATTTTGATCCCTCTGTGTCATCCTTCCTATAAGGATACAGGTCTAAGACGTTGAATATGGGAGATATGCCCACATCATCTGGAAGATCAATCTCATAGGAATTTTCATCAAACTTCCTTAAGATCTTAAATGGCCCTATATTTTTCATATTTATCTTGTTATATGTCCCCCTGGGGAACCTCTCCTTCCTGAGATGTGCTAGAACCTGATATCCTATTTCAAATTGAAGTTCTATGTGATTTTGATCAGCTCTGCATTTGTACTCTTGGTTAGAATTCTGCAACTACCCTCTGATTTGGCTATGGAGCTTCTGCATTTCTGCAGCAAAATATTCTACTCAAGTGCTCCTGGCCTCACTCTATTCCAAGTCTCTCAACTCATATACTCCCTTGGGTTGCATTCCATACAATATTTGTAATGGCCTCTTTCTATTGCTCATGTTTGGTGAGTCGTTGTATGCAAACTCCGCTTGTGGCAGAATCTGATCCCACTAATTATGGTGCTCGGTGTCCAGACTCCTCAATAAGTTTCCCAAACTTCTATTTACCACCTCAGTCTTTCCATCTGTATGAGGGTGATAAGATGAGCTGAAGGAAAAATTTGTCCCTAACTTCTTCCACAGTGTTCTCCAAAAATGAATAACAAATTTTGTGTCTCTATTCGAGACAATGCTTTTGGGTAGGTTGTGAAGTCTCACAATTTCCTTAAAGAATAGATTCACAACATGTGTTGCATCACTAGTCTTCTGGCATGGGATAATGTGTGTCATCTTTGAAAATCTATCCACCACCACTAATATGGAATCACATCATCTTTGCGTTCTTGGCAGTCCCAACACAAAATCCATGCTTATTGAATCCCAAGGCCTCTCTGGTATGGGAAATGGTTGATACAATCCAACGTTTTGTCTTTTACCTTTTGCATGTTGGAAAATTCTACATCTGTTCATGAATTTTATCACATATGTTCTCATGCATGGCCAATAGTATGAACTGCTCAATTGTGCAAATGTCTTATCATGGCCGAAATGTCCAGCTAATCCTCCACTATGTTTTTCCTTCAAAAGGTTATCCCTCATTGAGCATTTTGGTATGCACAATTGATTGCCCTTGAACAAAACTCCCTCTTGAATCATATACTTTGTCCACTGGCTTCTATCTCTCAGCACAAGATTCACACATGCTTCGTATGCTTTCTTGAAATCTGGATCATCAATCTACATTTCCTCAAGGTGTTCGAACCCTAAGGTCTTTACCTGAAATTCCTGCAGAATCAAACATCTCTTGCTCAATGCATCAACAACTTCGTTAGCATTCCCAACAATATGTTTTATGACAAAAGTAAAATCTGCATAAACTCAATCCACTTTGCATGCCTCTGATTCAATTTTTCATGTCTGGTTATGAATTGTAAAGCTTGGTTATCGATATACAAGAAAAATTCTTGTGGGACAAGGTAATGTATCCATTTCTTCAGGGCTTGGATTATGGCATAAATTGTTGATTAAGGTTGGTTTTCATTGATGTCAACCCTTGAAGAAAGCCCCATAGCAAAAAGGTTTGGGTAATGGACCCAATATTGTTTGATGTAAATATGACTCATTATTGTTTTTTCATGGTTGATAAGAAGTAAATATGGATGAACTCCAAAGTGGTCCCCTTATGGTGAGAGCCCTCACAGGAAGACACTTTGTGGAGTAAGAGAACCCATGCTTAATTGTGGAATAATGAGATGAAGGACATTGAATTTGTCAGGGAAACTATCCTATATGCATAGTTCTTGTCATGCCATTTCTGGTAGTGTTGGAGCCGCCCTTGTTTTTTTAGCCTATCACAATTTTCATTTTGATGCTTGAAATCTAAAGATGGTTTTCTTTTTCCCTCTGAGATGTCGAGACCTCTGAAACTTTGTCACGCGAGCAGCGATGATTATTCTACTCTCGAGACAAGTCCTACCTTTCATAAAAATGTTTCCTCTTTTTGTTCTACTTCGAGATCTCGTAGGTCGGATACTATAACTCATATAATTCACACGTCCCGAGTCACGAAACAGTGAAGTCATTTTAAATTTTCACTCAAGACAGTAACAAGGGTAAATTTTTCCTTAACTCATGATTAGACATCGTCGGGGTTTCGCACCTCGGCGTTCACCAAACCCAAAAATTTATTGTCGCAGCCCCGATAGCTGAGAGCGCGAGGTCCTTATTTGAGTAACTCATGTCAGGGATTAAAGGCAAAAGATAACCATGGTAAAAAAATTCTCTCGGCGTTTCGCCACTCGGCGTTATATTTTTCAAAAGTTACACCGTCTAAACCCCAACTCGCGAAATCACGATACGGTTATAAAGTGATTAATTAATCATTTAATCCAAGATTATCTTCCCTTTAATTAAGTCATGTTATCGCGATCTCGTGGTTTCGCAGCTCAGCATGTAGATCTCCAAGAAACTCGTCTTCAAAGCTCCGAGTCACGATATGGAAAATATAATAATTATAAAATTAATCAAGCCCCAAATCGCGATTACCTTTATTTAACCAAGATCGATATTCGCAGTCTCGGGTGTTAGAGACTCAAAATGTTTAAGTAAAATCCCCGATATAACGAGTACCAAAACTTTGTTAACAATGGTAAAACCGGATTAATTAAGAGAAGTCAAGGAGTATCCCATGCCTTGATGTCTGCACGATTTACGAGGTAGACTTTTTCCTCCATGCGCCAACCGAGATTTTAAAACTGGCAAAATTTATGACATTAATGAGGAAATAGGGTAAATCGATGAATGTAAGATTGGATTTTTATGGCAGAATTTATTTCCAAATGTGATTTGACAGACTTATTCTGAAAGGTACCGAGTTTTTCGAGTATATGTAAGAGCTGTTTTTCATTATAGAAAATGCATTTTCATAGCATGCAGAGCACATTATATCTAATTAAACTAACTTCTATATGTATATGTAGTTCTATCGCAGAAGAGATAAAACGCAAGCTTCAACCATGGCTCCGCGAAAAGAAGCAAAGGAAAATTTTGAGGTTTCGGGACAAGGCTCAGACAATGTCTCTGATACTTCACCCCGAAGTATCAACTCAGTCCCGAACTGGTCATATGTTTAAGATATTCTACAAGCAGAATTGGTGAATTATTCCGACGACTCCGACGACAACGAAAAAGATGATTTAACCACCAAATACAAAATAGTCGTCCAATCTGAAATGCACAGAGTGGCAACTAGACCGCGGTTGCTTCCATATTATGATATGGTCTGATGGGCATTGGACCATGTGGACATACCGACTAGGACTATCATGAACGAACAGAGAGTCACCATCGGGACTTTCAGGCCGAAGAATCTGCAAACCATGTATAAGCTGCCCACGACGTCCAACTACACATATGGTGTTGAGTTCTTGGACGAGTTCAAGGAGAAGGAATGCGAACAGTATGATAAAACCATGTCCAGTTTGATAAAAGATTGGGTTTCGAACACCGCGAAGTTCAGAGCTGATACTCACGGCATATATTCAATCACTTCGTTAGAACCGCAGTTTAGATATGTGGCCATGATGACAAGTTGGTTATATGGGAAAGAGGACACATCGCATTTTTTCCTTGCGTGGGTGCCTCTAATGTTTCGGGTCGCCGAAGACAGTTCCTTTAACTAGGAAAAGATGCTTTCAGATAGCTTGACCAATCAGGTCACAGAGTATCGGGAGCAGAAGGAGAATGGGAAGGCGTTGTCATTCTTCATGTTCGCGTACACTATGGACGCAATTTGTTCTATGAAACCATTTCCATTGATGAGCTAGAGTTGGACTCCGTCCCGAAGACGAACCCATACATGTATATCATGCAAAATTATGGGAAAACAAAGAAGAAAATTTTGCGTATGAAATTTTTAACTGGGTGATGGTGCCCCTGCATGTCGCCATTTTTGGTCACCCGCCATCCCGGATCTCGGACAGCATAGTAACAAATTTGAGCAGCATCGTAGACTGGTATGTAGAAGCTGAATTTTCCTACCTCAGAGTTTTCGGCTTCTGTTCCCCCACATGTGTTGCCATTGTTCATTCTCGACAAGTTGGCTTGTCGCGAGGTTGCCCAGAAAACGGTAATCGGTGGTATAAGCAAAGAACTCAAAGGGTACTCGAAGAAGGTATGGTCGTCGTTTCCTATTTGTTTGAATTCTTATTCTTTATTAGATTTCGGGCATGCCAAAGCCGAGGCCACAGCCCTAGAAGACCTAAATTTGGTCTCCATCGAATATAAGAAGCACGATTTGTAGAGGGTTGTGAGCAACCATTTGGAAAATTGCGGGCTCAAGAGATTTGAGCATGAAAATTCACCCTCGGATGACATTTTCCGAGGAGCAAGGTCCTATGAGGAGATTCTAGCTAAGATACAATCCTTGGCACCCGAGGAAAGAGACAATGTTCTGAAGTTTCAGGAACATCGACGTAGTTGTCTCCCCGCAGTGTTGCGAGGTGAGGGTCCAGGTACTTCGAAGACAAAATAGAAGGACGCCGAAGGCTCTAAGGATGCGACTCCCGACCAAGGAAAACACCAGGATGAGGGGGAACAAATGAAGAGTCTGGAAGCGAAGAAAAAGACTCTGAACCCACTAAAGAAGCAGAGTCCAGAAGCAGAAATAAAGACTCCCGACCTGCCAAAGAAACAGAGTCTGGTCGCTACTCCGGGAAAATCTGCGAAGCAGATCAGGGAACCCATCACATCAGTCACCCCCTTGCAGTTGACGCAGGGAAATATTGATGTGGGATGGATATTCAATGAAGAATTGAGGCCCATAAGAGTAGAAGAACTCCCTTTGAATGAGTTTTTCTTCGATAAAAAGAGAAAGGCAGTAGTGAAAAGGGAATTCTATCAAGAAGGAGGTCGACTGCCAAGAAATATAAAGTCATAACTGATGGAAAAGAAAATAAAAATGAGCAATTTGCCACTGAGATAGCAGGGACACTAGGAGCATATGCCCGGCGAATAAATTTTCAGTCGGGCTCCTAAAAAACCAACTTAAAAGAAAGAATCGCTTCATTAGGACCCTTGAAGCCAGATTGGCCACAGCAATAGAAACTGCTAAAGACTAGGCGAGCATAGGAATAGAGCAGGCTAGGTTGGCCGATAAGAACGAGATAGAGATGCTCAAAACTAAGCTCGAGCAAGCACAGCTGGTGGTCCGGGATGGTCGGATGCAAGCGAACCAACAGAGGGATTTGATCGAATAGTTGTAAGCTAGGGTGGAGATCGCCGAGAATAGAATGATAGACATCGGGATGTTCAAATCCTAGGTGATCGAGATTCGGAGTAGAGTCTCTGCGGCGTAGAGAAATTTGCTCGCCAAGGTAGAAGTGATCAGGGACAACTGTCTGTTGGTCAATCAGGTTTTCGAGAACCTATCTGCCAGAGAAAGGGATGCCGGAGCGGCTCGGGTCGCCTTCCAGGAGGTTGTGATAGCCACGAACAACAGGGTTTTGGAAGGTACTCCCAGGTTCACCATCTCAGAGCAAACTAGAGGAAACATTCCATTAAAGGAATGGGAGCATAACATCGCTGAAGGAAAGAAGCAAGCCCAAAATATAACCAATTCCTTAGAGGAGGCCTTTAGTTCTATAGATGTCGAGCTGCTGGGCATTGACAATGGAGGCAATGCCGAGACGTTGATGCAAATGAATGTGGAACAGATCTCACTTGATCTGAAGGAAACGAAAGAAAGAGATTCGGTCGATATCTCTCAAATGACTATGGTGGACATAGTCCAAGTGGATAAATGCATGATCAAACCCAGCGTGCAATTATGTGCCATCGACATCATCGATGGACAGATGGAAGACAGGCTGCAGCAGTTAGCCCAGGAGTGTTACTTCTTTGAAGCCAACTATCAAGCAGAACCATCTCGGTTAATATCTCAGCTGGTTGAAAGATGTGTCGCTTGTAACGAGCCCGCGCGATGACCAACGCCTGGCACCAAGTGAAGACAGAGAAAGAGAAATGGAACGATTTCTCTCCTCCCTGTCATAACCGAAATTTTGTGACTATTTAAATTCTATCTTATTTGTAAAATTGTATAAATATACCACAGAAAGAAATAAACAAGGCTGGACCTTTTTGTGTCGTTTGTAACCGAGTTTTTTAAATTTGAGAGTTAATACAAGCAGATCTGAAGATTCTCAATTCCGTCATGACTGTGTTACAAGTTTGCTTCCTTGTATCTCATATTTCATTTCATTTCATATTCTAACTAATGTGCTTTGTTATAATTTAGTACGACCACTACTATAGCGAATGAATTTTGGTTTTCTACAATTGTTTACTGTTTTTCCTCTGTACCAGCTATCAGCGGGTGTAAGACCAGTCTACATTTTCATAATTCTACATATATTCTTTATTACATCGGTTATTTCCTTACATTTTTCCTCTTCTATTTATACGTGAGATTTCCCTCTGACAGGAGCCTTACACTTTAGACAGCTAAATGTTTTTCTCCCACCTCATACCTTTTATTAAAATATAATACAGTTACGGGAAAGAGCCTTTGATTTGCATCCTTATTTTATTCCTAAAACTGTAAATTCTCTTTTATATGACCAAATTGAGACAGCACTTAATCTCTCTCTGAAGTTTTTACCACCTTTATTGTTCCTCCATGACTATCCCTGTACCAACATAGCCTAATATCGAACCCGGACTATCGAACCAAATGCACATTGCCTTAAACCTTTTTGACACAATTCATAAAACAACTACTAACCGGGTCGAACTTGAATGTTCATGGGCAGCCATTGAACAAGATATAACTACCAAGGAACAGTTGGAAGCTAGACAACGCCAATGTAGAAATCTTCCCTAGTTTCCCTTGTCGAAGGTTGACGTTTCTCTCTTCTCCATCTTTTACCCACTTTCAGATGCCTTGACACTGTACTTCTAAGCCTTAAGTGCAGACTCAGGAACAACATCTTTCTGGCGTCGTTGCCGGGGACCGAAGTTACAAAATCTTTTTCCCTGGGAAAATGACATTTTTTTTTCGTTGAAAGTGTTACCCTTTGATAGTGAACAAAGAGTACACACCTTTTAAGGATTCCTAATCTTTCACTTGGTGACTCCAAAAGTAATAAACTGGCATCTAGTCGAAGGAATACTAGACAAAACCCAGATGGTAAGAAGATTACGCCCGTTACTGATCCCGAAAAGATTCTAAAAGCGAGAGGCTCTCTCAAGCCAACCACAGCAGTTTACAAACTTAAAACCCCACCGCTGAAGATTAAAAGTTCTTCTGAACCCTCAACTTCGCTCAGTCCTCTCTTAGATACTAAATTTTCAACGCCAAATTGCTCCGAAATTAGGAGTGATATTCATCTGACAGTCCCATTAGTACACAAAGGAAAGGACCCTATTGAAAGTGCATCGGCTTTTGACATACCATCTTTTCTCCAGTTGAATTTCTCGACTTCGCCAAAATCTGAAGAGTGTGTTACACACTCAGTTTCCACACCCATCGGTTCTCCCGATTTCATCTCTTGCAAATCCAAGGAACCGAGTCCTTGCATTCCTTATATTTCCTTGTCGGATTTCCCTCTTCGCGAAGAAAACAAAGAGTCACTTTTAATTTTCCAAAACCCCTTTTATAACTTTCCCAAAATAATGATGGCAGTTGCTGAAGGAGGAGGTGGAGGGTTTGTAGGAGGAGGTGGAGGGTTTATTGGAGGAGGAGGGGGAGGAGCCCCTCTAGGAGGAGCTAGAGGCCAAGGGCCTGCCCCCCCTCCCAGATTTTTTTTGAAAGTTGCAGCCAGATATGCTCCCTTAGTATTGCCCATCCCTCTACATGACCTTCCCGAAAATTACATAAAAAATCTACCAAAATTCACCGGGGAAGGGGATCTAACCACGACAGAACATATTAATTGCTTTGATCAATTCACTGACATTCTAGGTATCGAGCATGAGAACGTATATTCAAGAGTCCTTGTCCAAACCTTTGAAGGTCAGGTCCAAACTTGGTTTTGGAGCCTACCCGCAGCTTCTATCTTGTCTTATGATGCATGTTTTCCTCAGATAATGGGGCGAGAGAAAAGACCATCTCTATTATTTAACCGAATTTGGGTCTTTGAGGAAAAAGAACTCGGAAACAGTCATGGAATTTATTCAGAGATTTAACAAACTGTACAATAAAATCCTAGCTGAGGTTAAACCGTCCCAACCCGCGGCCAAAGTGACTTTCGTCGGAGCTTTCGAGCCAGATTTTGCACTCCTTTTGCGAGAAAGAAGGGGAGCCACCCTGAACCAAATGCAGGATTATGCAGTAGAAATAGAGTCTAATATGATGGCTTCGGGTAAGGTTAAAGCTAAATTAGAAATTGGAAACCGAGAGACCAAACGCTTTAGAGAACAAGCAGGTCCTTCAGGGTCAAATAGATCCGCAGATGATAGGGTGGACGATAGGGCCAGAGTGATTAAAGAACTGTCAAATAAAATATCCAGAATCGAACTCGAACAGGCCAAAGATGACTCTTACCCCAAAAAGGATTTCAAGAGGAACCCAAACCCCCTGAACCAACAAAGACAAATAAAAAATGAAGATCAAAAAATACAAGATCCCTTAAAGAATGAAAATTTTATAGGAGCAAACGATTTTCAAGACTTCGAAGATTCGGATAATGATGTCACAAAATTCGGTGATGACTGCACTCAACCGTATCTGACTCGAGAAGACTATGAAAAATCTCTAAACATGCAGCAACAACTGAATAAGGGTGAAGAAGGTGATCACACTGATCTCTGTGAATCTCAACCAGAAACTGAGATGATAATGGTTGAGTTTCAACCAAAGTACAACCTAAGATCTAAGAGTAAGCCCACCTCAACTACTCAACCCATGAAAATCCTTCAAAGAGGTCAAGATTATGAGCCTCCTTCGGAAGAGACCTTATTACCCAACAACAAAACGAAAACGGTAAGCAAACAAGAGTCCGAAGTGGAAAAAGTTGAAACTCAAGCACAAGGAACCAAACCGGCAAATAAAGTTACATTTTCAACCAGGACCATGAGTGATAAAGTGGTCCAGACAAATAAGTCAGAGAGAAAGGATTCGTAAGTCTCAACCAAAGAAACAGACAGGGTGAGCGGAGCTTTCAGTTTTGAATATGAGATAAATAAAATTAAGATACCCATCCCTTTGGTAGAATTAGCAAAAAATCTCGTTTATCGAAAGCAAATTACCAAAGTGATGGGCGTCTCTGAGCTAGAAAGCCAATCGCATGTTTTAAACCTGGAAGATGACAAACCTAACATCACCTTTGGTCCTCATTTTGAAGGGGCCAAAGACACCATTGCTCCCTTTTATATCACTCTGAATGTGTATGATCAACTGCTACACAATTGCATGTTAGACTCCAGAGCCTCCCATAACGTTATGCCCAATATTATTATGGACAAGTTGGGTCTCCAGATCACCATACCTTATGGAGAACTGTACTGTTTTGACTCAATAAGGGTTAAGTGTATGGGGATGATAAAATATCTAGTAGTTACCCTAGCGCAGGTCCCGGTTAAGAGTATCCTGATGGATGTGGTTATCACAGATATTCCCCCTAAGTATGGCTTGTTTTTATCTAGGTCATGGGGAGCCAAGTTGGGGGGTTCTCTTCAGTTAGACATGATGTATGCCACAATCCTGGTGTTCAGTGGTCAGTTCACTCAGATGTATAGAGAAACGAGATTAACATATACAGTGAGTGACCCTCAAAACCCTAACAATTTCCCTATTTACATCGCGGACCAAGATCTGGGAAATTGCATCTTGTCTTTTGATGATGGTTTGGATGGTTGTCCGGAGGAAATCGATATAGAGCGAGAAGAGTCAAGTCACATGACAAAGGATCTGTGTAACACCTGAGTCTGGAAAAAAAAATTTGATGGTGCTTTATCTTCTAAAGGGGTCGGTGCAGGAGTACTATTAGTGGCTCCCGAAGGTAAATTCATCATTCCTTTCTCCTACCGACTGCAATGGGACATAGATTACACTAACAACATATGCGAATATGAAGCGTTGATCTTAGGATTAGAGGCTGCCAAAAAACTAAATATAAGTAACTTGGAGGTATATGGTGATGCAAAGTTAATAGTCAAACAAATAAAACGACAGTACCTAGCCAAGCATCCCAGACTAAGAACATACAGAAATTGTGCTTGGGATCTCATGGAAAACTTTTTCTCATCCTTAAAGGTCCATTTTATCCCTCACGTAGAGAACCTACAAGCTGATGCATTGGCGAAGGCAGCTTCAACCTTCTCTCCTCCCAAGACTTTCAAATTGAAGTATCACATTGAGATCAGATACAAACCCTCTATACCAAACAATATCTGACACTGGCAGGTCTTTGAAGATGAAGAACAAATTAAAAAATTTCTTGCAGCAGTGGGTGAGTTCTCCAAAACTCATGCAGATCAAGAGAATCAACATGACCCGATGTGGATCATGCAAGAAGGGGAAGATCATGAAACCTTCCGAGAAAAAATCGTTGATCATCGTATGTTGGTCCTTAAAAACAACTAGATTCTGAAAGGATTAATTCCTTTAGAGAGGCTTTTTGATCAAAACGACGTACCTGTAAAATCCACTTTGCAGCCCCAACCAGAAGAAGTGGAGGACTGTGATATAGGGACTGAAAAAGAATCCAGGGTGGTAAAAACATCCAAGTTCCTCCCTCCCAAAATGAAAGTTAAGTATAAATACCTACTCAGATAGTATAAAGTCGTTTTCGCCTGGTCTTACGATGAGCTAAGAACGTATGACACTTCCATAATTGATCACAAGATACCTTTGAAGCCTGGGGTCAAACCATTTAGGCAAAATCTTAGACAGATTAACCCCATTTTGTTACCTGTGATCGAAAAAGTAGTTAAGAAACTTTTAGACGCGAAAATAATCGTACCTCTGAGATACTCGAACTGGGTAGCAAACCTGGTCCCAGTCAGGAAAAAGAGTGGGGAAATCAGACTGTGTTTGGATTTCCGAAACTTAAATAAGTCATCTCTCAAGGACAATTATCTACTACCCAAAATGGACCATGTGTTAGAAAAAGTTGTTGGAGCAAACCGAATGTCTATGAAAGATGGGTTCACTGGTTATAATCAAATCGCTATGAATGAACAAGACAGGGAAAAAATTGCTTTCACCACACCATGGGGTACTTTTATGTATGACAAAATGCCTTTTGGTTTGATGAATGCAGGGGATACATTCCAGCGTGCTATGGACATCACTTTCATAGGAGAAAGGTACAAGTTGGTAGTCATTTACCTCGACAATTTGACGGTTTTCTCTAAAACTGATGAAGAACACTTGATCCATCTGAAACAGACCTTCGAAAAATGTCGCAGGTTTGGTCTATCTTTGAACCCAAAGAAATCACATTTCGCTATGCGAGAAGGTAAGCTCTTGGGCCATATCGTATCTAGGGATGGAATCAGGATTGATCCTAAGAGGATTGAAGCAATAGATACTATAAATATTCCCAGAAATATAAAAGAGATTCAATCTTTCTTAGGAAGAATAAATTTCTTACGAAGGTTTATCCTCAATTTTGTTGAGATTGTCAAATTGATCACAGGGATGTTGAAGAAAGACAATGGAGTAAATTGGACAACCGAGGCCAGAGCATCGTTCGCACATATTAAAAAAGTCATAAGTGAGGCACATGTGTTAGCAAGCCCAGACTATCTGAAAGATTTTCTCATCTTCTCGTTTGCCTCGGAACATACTATCGCCGCGGTGCTCCTACAAAAGAATGAAGAAGGATTCGAACAACCGATCACGTTTTTTAGCAAGAGCCTTAGAGATGCAGAACTGAAGTACGACATAATAGAAAAGCAGGCGTACGCAATGGTAAAAGCACTAAAGGCATTCAGAACTTATGTACTACATTCAAAGATAATCGTGTACGTGCCTACTAGTTATGTGAAACATATATTGGTACAGCCAGACAGTGACGGAAAAAGAGGGCAATGGCTCGCTAAAATCCAGGAATTCGATCTGGAAGTTAAACCGACCAAAGTGATAAAAGGGAAAGGCCTATCCAAACTCTTAGCTGAGTTAAATTTCAGAGCCCTGGATATCAATTGCTTGCAGGAAGGCGACAAAGACACAGACCTAAACGAGTTGGATGAAGAAACAAGTCCAAACAAGATCAAAGAGAATTTCTTATCATCGGGATGGTACAGAGACATAGTGTCATACCTGCTAACTCTAAAATGCCCAAATGAACTATCACCATCCAAAGCTAGAACTTTAAAACTCCATGTAGTGAAATATTGTATCACCGAAGGTCAGCTATATTGGAAGGATCCACTCGGTTTCCTGTTAGTCTGTTTAGTCGAATCAGAAACTCAGCGGGTTATAGATGAATTTCATGAGGGAGTCTGTGGGGGGCATCACACGTGGAGAGATACAACCTACAAGATCTTGAGAGTTGGGTACTACTGGCCGAAACTCTTTTCAGACGTTAATGCCAAAGTGCGTGCTTGCAACCCTTGTCAACTATTCACAAGTAAACAGAAGCTCTCGGCACTACCTCTAGTTCCAGTCAAAGCTGAAGCCCCATTTCAGCAATGGGGTCTAGACTTCATAGGCAAAATTAATCCCCATTCCAGTGCTCAACATAAGTGGATCTTAACAGCTACAGATTATTTTACTAAGTGGGTGGAAGCCATTCCAACCAAAAGGGCAACAGACTTGGTGGTAATCGATTTCTTGGAAGATAATATTTTGTCAAGATTCGGTTGTCCCCGAAAGATAGTTACCGACAATGCCCAGGCCTTTAAATCTATGGCCATGATCAGTTTTTGTCAGAGGTATAACATCGTTCTTGGCCATTCCATAGCATATTACCCCCAGGGGAATGGATTGGCCGAATCATCTAACAAGAGCCTGGTAAACATAATCAAGAAAGTATTGGATGAAAATAAAAGGTCTTGGCATGTGCACTTAAAATACACATTATGGGCAAACCGCATCAGCACTAAAAGGTCTATAGGCATTTCACCGTTTCAAATGGTCTATGGGACAGATGTTGTTATACCTATAAACCTAGCGAACCAGTGATGAAGTTATGGCAGGATCAAAACGAAGAACCCAATCCTGTAACAAAGAGAATTAATCAGCTGATTGAGGTTCAACATCATAGAGTTGAAGTTGATGAAAAGATGAAAAAGTACCAAGATGGTATGAAAGCATTGTTCGACCGCAAGGCAAAGGACAGGGAATTCCTCCCAGGTGATTTAGTGCTAAGATGGGATGCAAGAAAGGAAGAAGCCGCGAAGCATGGTAAATTTGACCACCTCTGGTATGGACCATTTAGGGTCTCGGATCCAGAAGGAAAAAATTCTTTCCTACTGGAAAATATAGACGAAGAAGTCCTCAACACCCCTGTCAACGGGCGGTATCTAAAGCATTACATGACGTAACAGTCGCCAGATTCAAAAAATAATAATTATTATTATTCTTATTATTATTATTTATATATAGTTTGTGTACATATATGTATTTTCATTTAAACATTTCTTTTTGATTTTCTATTTTTCTTTTGTTCATAAGTTTTCGACACATTTCGGATAATATTCATATTTGTCTTTTACAGGATTCCAGCTGCATACGAAAACAACCAGGAGGAGTAAACTGAAAGTCGGTGTCGAAAATAAATCGGCATAAACAGGTGATACCTAAAGTAATTTCATATTACGCAAAGAAAGTAAAATGAAAAGGTAAAGATGAGATTTCTCAAAAAACATGTTATAAAGGAATGTTAAAGAAAACCAAGGTAACGCCAATTCAAACTGCAATATCAGCTGAACTGACAGATAACAAAGTTGTTTCTTGGTTTGATAATCTTTGAAAAAATTAAAACAATTTAAACAATTCGCTCAATCTAAAAATAGTCAGTCAAAGTAAATTATCCCCGAAAATATCTACAAGAGTCAGTCTCGAATTGTTTGACCTATGTATTTTCAGTCAGTAAGTCGCTACCTAGCATCCTTTCTATCTTTGGGTTTAACTTTTAACAAGTCACCATCTTTCTGTTTCATTATGAAGGGATAAAAGTTTTTCGTTTCAACCTCGTGAGTTTCAAAACAGATTGTGGAAAGAAAGCGGGTCTTCACAACTACTCGATCCCCTGCTAAGCGAAGGAACATCTAGAGTGATCCTAACTTTCCTAGGTTTTTCAACGACATCGGAGGATTAAAGCTTGCTCAAATAGGATGCCCTTAAAAAGTTATTTTCCTTTTTCTCCCTAAGAACGAAGATGTTGTGAAGGTCAAGAGAAGGTTGGTACTGAGTAATCAAAGTAAGTTGACAGACCTCTAATGCAAAATATTACACAGATATCAGCCCTGATACAAACTGATTGCCCCCATCTTCGCGCCCTAAAAAGTAAATTATAAGACAGGTGGTGAAAGGAAATTCAGAAATGATTGCCCCCACCTAGTCCAAGAGACGATGAAAGGAAATTTAGAAATGATTGCCCTCGTCTCAGCATTTAAATGCATAAATATATTCCGAAGTGGTGAAAGGAAATTCAGTAAAAGGGGCTAGATAACTTCACCGGGGTACTGAACAGGCTCGCTGACAGTGAAGCAATGTCTGAGATATATGTAAGGCTGTTATACATGAATATCACTCTACTCTGGTAACCAATTCTTTTTAAAAACTTGATCCACATCCCAAATTCAGACAGGACTTCCCAATTAAAAACATATAATATTATTCTTTTGATGCAAGCCAAGAGCCGCAAGATCTGTTGAGTCTCCTAGGATTGTTTCGATTGTCTTAAAACAAACCTAAATTTAGTAGTGGGAAAGGGAAAATTGTGAAAGGGACTACAGCTATGTTTAAAAAGAGTATCTGATTTTGAAAAAACTTTTCAAGGTAAAGAACGAAGTATTTTTCCCCTTCGATCCTCTTTTCTCAACAACCTTTTCGCCTAATTGACTTTTTGACTCCATTTACCCAATATTGGCACGTGGTCTACTGTTCTTCCCGCCTCACAGGAAGGCGGGATCCCTAGTTGGAGCCTATTTTGTAGCGGACCTTGTTTTTTTAGCCTGTCACAATTTTCATTTTGATGCTTGAAATCTAAAGATGGTTTTCTTTTTCCCTCTGAGATATCGAGACCTCTGAAACTTTGTCATGCGAGCAGCGATGATTATTCTACTCTCAAGACAAGTCCTACCTTTCGTAAAACTGTTTCCTCTTTTTGTTCTCTCGCAGGTTGGATACTATAACTCATGTAATTCACACATCCCGAGTCATGAAATAGCGAAGTCGTTTTAAATTTTCACTCAAGACAGTAACAAGGGTAATGTTTTCCTTAACTCATGATTAGACGTTGTCGGGGTTTTGCGCCTCGGCGTTCGCCAAACCCAAAAATTTATTGTCACATCCCTGATAGTCGAGAGCATGAGGTCCTTATTTGAGTAACTCATGTCAGGGATTAAAGGCAAAAGCTAACCATGGTAAAAAAATTCTCTCGGTGTTATATTTTTCAAAAGTTACACCGTCTAAACCCCGACTCGCGAAATCACGATATGGTTATAACATGATTAATTAATCATTTAATCCAATATTATCTTCCCTTTAATTAAGTCATGTTATCGCGATCTCCTGGTTTCGCAGCTCAACATGTAGATCTCCAAGAAACTCGTCTTCAAAGCTCCGAGTCGCGATATGGCGAATATAATAATTATAAAATTAATCAAGCCCCAAATCGTGATTACCTTTAATTAACCAAGATCAATCTTCACAGTCTCGGGTGTTAGAGACTCAAAATGTTTAAGTAAAATCCTCGATATAACGAGTACCGAAACTTTGTTAATAGCGGTAAAACCGGATTAATTAAGAGAAATCAAGGAGTATCCCGTGCCTTGATGTCTGCACGATTTACGAGGTAGCCTTTTTCCTCCATGCGCCAACTGAGATTTTAAAACCGCCAAAATTTATGACATTAATGAGGAAATAGGGTAAATCGATGAATATAAGATCGGATTTTTATGGCAGAATTTATTTCAAAATGTGATTTGACGGACTTATTCTGAAAGGTACCGAGTTTTTCAAGTATATGTAAGAGTTGTGTTTCATTATAGCAAATGCATTTTCATAGCACGCAGAGCACATTATATCTGAGTAAACTGACTTCTGTATGTATACGCACTTCTATTGCAGAAGAGATATAACACAAGCTTCATCCATGGCTCCGCGAAAAGCAGCAAAGGCAAATGTTGAGTTTTCGGGATAGGGCTCAGACAATGTCTCTGATACTTCGCCCCGAAGTATCAACTCGGTCCTGAACTGGTCATATGTTTCAAATATTCTACAAGTAGAATTCGTGGATTATTCCGATGACTCCGACGATAATGAAAAATATGATTTAACCACCAAATACAAAATAGTCGTCCAATCCAGAATGCACAGAGTGGCATCCAGACCGCGGTTGCTTCCATATTATGATATGGTCTGATGGGCATTGGACCTTGTGGACATACCGACTAGGACTATCATGAACGAACAGAGAGTCACCATCGGGACTTTCAGGCCAGAGCATCTGCAAACCATGTATAAGCTTCACACGACGTCCGACTACACATATGGTGTTGAGTTCTTGGACGAGTTCAAGGAGAAGGAATGCGAACGGTATGATAAAACCATGTCCAGTTTGATAAAATATTGGGTTTCGAACACCGCGAAGTTTAGAGTTGATACTCACGGCATATATTCAATCGCTTCGTTAGAACCGCAGTTCAGATATGTGGCCATGATGACATGTCAGTTATATGGGAAAGAGGACACATCGCATTTTTTCCTTGCATGGGTGCCTCTAATGTTTCGGGTCACCGAAGGCAGTTCCTTTAACTGGGAAAATATGCTTTCGGATAGCTTGACCAATCGGGTCAGAGAGTATCAGAAGCAGAAGGAGAATGGGAAGGTGTCGTCATTCTTCATGTCCACGTACATTATGGACACAATTTGTTCTATGAAACCATTTCCATTGATGAGCTGGAGTTGGACTCCGCCCAAAGACAAACCCATACATGTATATCATGCAAAATGATAGGAAAACAAAGAAGAAAATTTTCCGTATGAAATTTTTAAGTGGGTGATGGTGCCCCTGCATGTCACCATTTTTGGTCACCTGCCACCCCGGATCTCGGACAGCATAGTAACAAATCTGAGCAGCATCGCAGACTGGTATGTAGAAGCTGAATTTTCCTACCTCAAATTTTTCGAGGCTTCTGTTCCCCCACATGCACTACCATTGTTAATTCCCGACAAGTTGTCTTGTCGCGAGGTTGCCCAGAAAATGGTAATCGACGGTGTAAGCAAAGAACTCAAAGGGTACTCGAAGAAGGTATGGCCATCGTTTCCTGTTCATTTGAATTCTTATTCTTTATTAGATTTTGGGCATGCCAAAGCCGAGGCCGCAGCCCTGGAAGACCTAAATTTGGTCTCCATCGAATACAAGAAGCACGATCTGTAGAGGGTCATGAGCAACCACTTGGAAAATTGCGGGCTCAAGATATTTGAGCATGAAAATTCACCCTCGGATGACATTTTCCAAGGAGCAAGGTCCTATGAGGAGATTCTAGCCAGGATACAATCCTTGGCACCCGAGGAAAGAGCCAATGTTCTGAAGTTCCAGGAACATCAACGTAGTTGTCTCCACGCATTGTTGCGAGGTGAGGGTCTAGGTACTTCGGAGACAAAACATAAGGACGCCAAAGGCTCTAAGGATGCGACTCTCGACCAAGGAAAACACCAGGATGAGGGGGAACAAACGAAGAGTCTAGAAGCGGAGAAAAAGACTCTGGACCCGCTGAAGAAGCAGAGTCCAGAAGCAGAAATAAAGACTCCTGACCCGCCAAAGAAACAGAGTCAGGTCGCTACTCCGGGAAAATCTGCGAAGTAGATCAGGGAACCCATCACATCAGTCACCCCCTTGCAGTCGACGCAGGGAAATATCAATGCGAGATGGATATTCAATGAAAAATTGAGGCCCATAAGAGTAGAAGAACTCCCTCTGAATGAGTTTTTATTCGATAAAAAGAGAAAGGCAGTAGTGAAAAGCGAATTCTATCAAGAAGGAGAGTCGACTGCCAAGAAATATAAAGTCATAACTGATGGAAAAGACAATAAAAATGAGCAATTTGCCACTGAGATAGCAGGGAAACTAGGAGCATATTTCTTGGCGAATCAATTTTCAGTCGGGCTCCTAAAAATTCAACTTAAAAGAAAGAATTGCCTCATTAGGACCCTTGAAGCCAGATTGGCCACAACAACAGAAATTGTTAAAGACCAGGTGAGCGTAGGAATAGAGTAGGCCAGGTTGGCCGATAAGAATGAGATAGAGATGCTCAAAACTAAGCTTGAGAAAGCACATCTGGTGGTCCGGGATGGTCGGATGCAAGCGAGCCAGCAGAGGGATTTGATCGAATAGCTGCAGGCTAGGATGGAGATTGCCAAGAACAGAATGATAGACATCGAGATGTTCAAATCCTAGGCGATCGAGATTCGGAGCAGAGTCTCTGCGACGCAGTGAAATTTTCTTGCCAAGGTAGAAGCGATCAGGGACAGCTGTCTGTTGGTCAATCAGGTTTCCAAGAACCTATCTGCCAGAGAAAGGGATGCCGGAGCGGCTCGGGTCGCCTTCCAGGAGGCTGTGATAGCCATGAACAATAGGGTTTCGGCAGGTACTCCCAGGTTCACCATCTCAGAGCAAACTAGAGGAAACATTCTATTAAAGGAATGGGAGCATAACATTGCCGAAGGCAAGCAGAAAGCCCAAAAGATAACCAATTCCTTAGAGGAGGGCTTTAATTCTATAGACGATGAGCTGTTGGGAATTGACAGTAGAGGCAATGCCGAGACGTTGATGCAAATGAATTTGGAACATATCTCACTTGATCTGAAGGAAAAGGAAGAAAGAGATTTGGTCAATATCTCTCATATGACTATGGTGGACATAGTCCAAGTGGATAAATGCATGATCAAACCCAGCGCACAATTATGTGCCATCGACATCATCGATGGACAGATGGAAGACAGGCTGCAGCAGTTAGCTTGGGAATGTTACTTCTTTGAAACCAGCTGTCAAGCAGAACCGTCTCGGTTGATATCTCAGCTGGTTGAAATATGTGTCACCTGTACCGAGCCCGCACGACGACCAACGCCTGGCACCAAGTGAAGACAGAGAAAGAGAAATGGAGCGATTGCTCTCCTCCCTGTCATAACTGAAATTTTGTGACTATTGAAATTCTATCTTATTTGTAAAATTGTATAAATATACCACAGAAAGAAATAAACCGGCTGGACCTTTTTGTGTCGTTTGTAACAGAGTTTTTTACATTTGAGAGTTAATACAAGCAGATCTGAAGATTCTCAATTCCGTCACGACTGTGTTACAAGTTTGCTTCCTTGTATCTCATATTTCATTTCATTTTATATTCTTAACTGATGTGCTTCGTTATAATTTAGTACGACCACTACTATAGTGAATGAATTTTGGTTTTCTGCAATTGTTTACTGTTTTTCCTCTGTACCAGCTGTCAGCGGGTGTAAGACCAGTCTACATTTTCATAATTCTACATATATTCTCTGTTACATCGGTTATTTCCTTACATTTTTCCTCTTCTGTTTATACGTGAGATTTCCCTTTGACAGGAGCCTTACACTATAGACAGCTAAATGTTTTTCTCCCACCTCATACCTTTTATTAAAATATAATACAGTTACGGGAAAGAGCCTTTGATTTGCATCCTTATTTTATTCCTAAAACCGTAAATTCTCTTTTATACAACCAAATTGAGACAACACTTAATTTCTCTCTGAAGTTTTTACCACCTTTACTATTCCTCCATGACTGTCCCTGTACCAACACAGCCTAATATCGAACCCGAACTATCGAACCAAACGCACATTGCCTTAAACCTTTTCGACACAATTCTTAAAATGACTACTAACCGGGTTGAACTTGAACGTTCATGGGAAGCCATTGAACAAAATATAACTACCCAGGAACAGTTGGAAGCTAGACAATGCCAACGTAGAAATCTTCCCTAGTTTCCCTTGCCGAAGGTTGACGTTTCTCTCTTCTCCATATTTTACCCACTTTTGGATGCCTTGACACTGTACTTCTAAGCCTTAAGTATAGACTTAGGAACAACAGGTGGTATGTAGAACATCACATAACTCCTCACAGTTAGAAAGTTATGGCCATGAGAAGTTGGAGACCCCAGGTTTGGGTAATGGACCCAAGTTTGTTTGATGGGTAACGATATGAGTTATGATATATTTTTAGATAATACTATTCTATATGGATATTACATGCCATTCCATTTCTGGTGGTATGTGGAACGTCACATAACTCCTCACGATTTGAGAGTTATGGCCTTACGAAGTTGGAGGACCTTCACATGTCATCTAGAAGCCCCAAAAGGTCAAAGTAATCAAAGTGGTTTAAGGGATTTTAAAAGGTAAATAATAAATTGAAGTGATGAGTGTACTATAATTAAAAGTGAATACAAAATAAATTATTTAAATAATAAATTTAATGGATAAATTAGAAGTGAGTTAACCCTAAAATAAGGAAAGTGGTCAAAGTGACCTAGAAGATGTTTTTAAGGAAGCTACTTGGAGAGTATAAATAAGAGGCTAGGCTCTCTCATTTTAATCACACTTGAGAATATTGAATATCTATAGGTGTCTAAGGTAACCAAGGATAAGCCTTAAATCCTAAGGGAATGTGAAGAAAAGAAGGCTGAAATGCAAGGAAGGATAAATTATTTTGATGGTGCTTTCTAAGGTATGTTATCTACAGGTCATATCACCATTTTCACTATAACCTTTTTTATATAATGATTCAGAAAGTGAAATTTCTATGACATTGAGAAAACATATCCAAGTATCTGTGGTAAAAAATTCATCTTGTGGGTCGTTGTATTTTTGGAGTTACACTCCGTGGAAAATAGGGTTTGTGGCTAGTCCTGAAACTAGTAAAAAACAAGTGTTTCAGGTAAAAACGTCATAACTTCTTCATAACAGATCCAAATTTAGTGAAACAAAATATTTGTTTAGGGTACAGTCTACCATATTTTTTGTAACAGTTTCAAATAAATTCAACAAATATTCCGTGCGGGGCACGCTCTACAAGGTTGCTCTCTAGAATAAGTGAGAATTCAACAAGGTATGTCATTTTTTATATAACTCCTTTTCTAAGAGGTTTCAAGTAGTGAAACCTGGATAAATTACATAAAACACACTGAAGAACACTGTATATCAATTTCATATCTTTATACATTACAGGTACAAAGTTATGATTACTTCAAGTTAGGGTTGTTGACTAATCCAAAACTAGGCATGTGAGACTAAAGAAAAGTTTAATGAAAGTGCTAGTCTCTTGTTGTTAAAGTCAAGGAAGGTTTGCAGGAATGTGATAATATACACCAGGTCTATTACAAAGCTATAAATCATATTTGGATGATGAAATTGATGAGGGCTTTTGGTTGAGGTACATGTTGAGTA